>VXBQ01017281.1:515828-552484 GCA_013400175.1 Phainopepla nitens
CCCCCCCACAAACACATGCACAAAGTCATTAAAAAATATAAAAAAGCTTCTACAAGCTTGAAAGACATTTTCTAGCTTGGAATTCACAGGTAAATACTGGAAATTTTATCCCCTAGTGAGCTCTCAGCACTTTTGTCACCTCTGGGTCTCTGCTAAGGTAGGACTCTTCCAGGAGAGTTCTTCAAGATGATGTCCTCTGATCTACCCATTTGAAGAGCTGCACGACTCTACAGGGATGGTGACACAGCATTTCGCTTGTCCTCTATGGCAGTGCCTCAAATATTGAGCAAACAGGAACACTTAAGAAACAAACAGAACCCAACAGTCTGGGTAACTGCAAATTTGTTTGTAACAGAAAGATTTTAAAACAATGTATTATGACTAAAATGTCCCTGGAATATGGGCTTCTGCTTGGAACATGTCTAGCATACTACTGGATTACCATTACAGTCTAAACAGGACACCACAGAAATGCTGAGATGAATCTCAAAATCTTACAACCAGAAGCTTCTCCAGTTTCATCTGAGGAAGATGGTCAGAGTAATAATTAATTGTGCTACATTGTGATCCACATTTCTGCATAAAATAATTTATTCTCTTCAAGTTTCCAGGGTAAGATCAAGGGCAAATGAAACTGATGATTGTAACACTGATATTTATAAGACATTTAACTTATGTAGTACTTTACTTGAAGTATTCCACTACTTATTCTATGGAGTCTCTCACTCTTTTTATACTTTATACATGGAAAATTACAGTAAATATTCAGTTTAGAACAAGACTAGCAAAATATTTCAGGTCTTTTAATGTAGGACTGGTGTTCAGATGCATCTCTGTGATCTAGCTGGAAAACCAAGGGAACACCTGATCTTTGACCTCACCCTCCCTGAATCACTGGATGCAGGCTGGGGCACCCTGCCTGAGGATATTTGACCTGTACCCGTGTACACCCTGCAATGCCCAGTGCAATGTTCATTCCCCCATAGCCTCCTGCCCTGCCAGGTCCTCTGGTGCCCCTCTGTGCAGATATCCCTTCAAAACATGGTACTTCTTTTATTTTCCTCTCATCTGTTTGTGTACAGTACCCTAACTGCAGTAACTAGTAGTCTGGTTTTCCATATCTTGGTGTTTATAGGGGATGGATGAGACAAAGATGTTAGCTTGTCACCTATTCTTAAAGAAAAATGGAGCTACTCTGACTGTATTTACCCCAAATAAATTAACAATTCTTCATATCTGGCAAGTACGAATTAAGAAATGTATCATTTTCATGGGTCTGGCCAGAGTTTTAACTTTCAAGAGGTGTTTAACCCACTACTGAATTAGCAAGCACTTAGTAGACACAATCTTGAATTTCAACCCCCCCTCCTCGCCATCACAGCATTTTGGTCTATGTTTGGCAGTATTTGTTTATGAAAGCTTTAGCTCCATGGGGGACATTTTATTTCTCATCTTCCAAGTTGCCATGGCATAAACAGGAATGACATCTGGTATGAAATCCAGCTGTTATGTTTACAGAACCTAGAAATCAGTAAGACAGTCATATACCAAAGAGGACAGAGATAACAAAACCATGCAGATGATACCACCGCTTTAGCTGAGCCCAGCTGATCCCTCACACCACCAACCTGCTGGCTGGCAGCTCAGTTCCAGCCTTGTGGGAGCCAGCTGACTCTCCAGGTTAGGAAAACCAGGACAGCTCATGTTCAAGTTGTGTCCCTGCTGACAGCACTGTTGTAGCTGACTCTGGGCACTCACCTCTATGACCTTGAGTCTGAAAAGAAGCAGCCACCACAAAAGGTTACCACTGAGGTGTAGGCCAGATATGTGGTAGGAGGCAAGTGATCCCTTTGCCAATGAATGTTTTCTCCTTTCTCATGTGAATGTGCACACCACTTGGTTTGTGCCCATCTCGAATAGATCATTGATAAGCAGCTGTTATTTTTTCCTGCACGAGAATGTCAGACACTGCCTGGATTGTCAGTGCATGCCAGTGCAATTTTGTCAACAGATCAGAATCAAATTTTACATCTGCTTTTTATCAGTGCCCATGAAACTTTCAGATATGTGGGGAGGAAGGCAGATCGCATACACACCTCCAGCAGCACTAAGTGTGATTGCATCTACAACCTAATAATACAGAAAACTGACAAGAAAAAGGAGCAGACTGTTACAACAAATGATTGACATTTTGATGAATTTGGATTGTAACATAGGCTGCGAATACATAAATACACTAGCTAAGAGTTCTATAGCATCAAATGGAATACTAAAGCTGAAAAAATACAAACTGCTTTAAATAAAATATACAAACACCTATTCACAAACTCTGATTTTTTATCTTGCTAGGCAAGTACAATTTATTTAACTTATCTCTAGAAATTATTTATTGATCTTACAAAAAAAACCCTGCAGATTACTTGGAGGCTGATTTTAATGGTACTGTGAGCTCATCAGAGCTCAGAAAATCACAATATCCAATTTCTATTAAGGAAAATAGAAAAGCTACAGGCAAAATTTTTTAAATTATTTTTATGAATGGAGGGCGTGTGTTTGAAAAAAGACAATAGAAATATTTTAAAAGATGGAAATAATACAACGTAGATGGAAGACAGACTTAAAACAGATAAAACAGAGCATGTGGTACTTTCAGGGGAGAAGAAACACTGTAAATAACATTAATGAATTATAAAATAGACTGGAAATTAGGACTTCTTTCAACACAATGTTGTGGGGCTTTGGTACTTGCAGAGGACTGGAAGAACGATGGATTAAGAGAGTAGTCTTAGCCTCGTATCTAATAAATCTTGGAAACTTTGTGTGTCTGGGTTAGAGAAAAACCACCTGGCAGAAAGTGAAATCCCAGTTCTTCAGATCTTTGTAACATAAGGGACCTGAGATACAGCAGTACATGGTCTCACTTTGGCCAGGTGCTGAGCAGAGCACCCTGGCCAACACTGGTGAGCCAGGACATTGACTGGCAGTGGACAGAAGAGGGATAACAGAAACTGCTGGAAAGATACACCTCCTTATCTCCAGGGGCTCCTCTCACTGGTGTCTGGCACTGACAGCTGGATATGGAAGTCCTTGGCTGATGGTGCCTGTGTGTGTGCACATGTGTGTGTTTTCCCTGACACAGCCGATCCCTTGCTAGGGCTGTCTTAAAAGTCGAGCTTTGCACTGTCAGCTTGTTCCATGATCCCTTCCTACCACCCTTGGTACTAATTAGGCTAATCTCCTGACATTTAGTACTCTGCTCACTACCTCCAGAAATAAAAAGACAGTTTATCAGTATCTCCATGGATTCTGGAATCTCCAGGCCAGGATCTAATCTCTGGTATCTAAGTAGGCAGACATCGCAGTCTAGACTTTCCTGCAATATAATTACAGGGAAAAAATAGGTGAGTCTGGTGCCTATGTGTTTTGGATGAAGAGTTTAAAATTGAATCCTGTGTGCAAAGGTATAGAAAATATAAAAAAATATCAGCCACTACTTTTAATAATCAGTGTTTTTTAATAATCGGAGTAAGAGCTGGTAGTATTTCTGCAGAGGTAAAGATGCACTAAAAGGTAATACACTGTTTTGGCACAACATAGCATTATTTGAGTGATTCCATTGTGCCATTGAGAAATATAATTTGCTATTAGTCTGTTCTGTTAAATAACTACCAACACACAAAATTGTGTAAAACATTAAACAACTGTAAATTCCACTTATCATTTCCCCAGAAAATGCCTATATGGCTTCCCTTTCTTCTGTTGTGTCAACTGCATGTCTCAGTTTGGAGTCATTAGCAAACTTGCTGAGTAATTTTCACATTTAAAAATATTTGAAAATTTACTGATGACTCAGTAGCAAACATGTAGGAAATCAGTGCAGGGGCAAACTCTTTTTAAATAGAAGTATATAATTCTACAGTACTGTTCTCAGTGTGGTTTAACACTAATACTAGCTAGGTGGAGTCGCCCCCACTTGCCCACCTGCATGGCTGCTTTAGCCACTCACTTTATCAGGGAAATCAGAGGAATCCGTGCGTGACCCCTTTGCCTTGGTGCTGCTGTGACTTTGATGCTGAGTCTGGCCAGACTTAGGAAGCAGATGATATGATTTCATAGCTCCTTTGCAATCCTGCTGTCTCCTGGAAGATGTTAGACTCTTTCATATCTGGTTCTGCCTCAGGATTTCTTGTCCTGGGTGGGGTGAAGACCCTCCTTTCCTGGGATATGTTTCCATTCTCTCTCTGGTCACTAACACTCCCCATTTCAGGGCAACAGTAAACAGAAAGATTGGTACTGATTCTCTGTGAGTATAAGCTTGTGTTCACTTTTCCTTAGTAATTTTGAAATAATTTGAACATATGGAAATTAGAATAGGTCCACAAGCAGATATTTACTGTCATAAATGACAGTTCCATATTTGGATTCATTTGCCATCTGTAACAGAAATATTACAGAGGAAACATGGTAGTTAAAAAAAACAAGATATAAAAATATAAATTTTATATATCTTATAACAGATTCTCTATCTTTCTTTCCACCATTGCTTATCTCACTCTACACACACACACACAGAAACTGGAAAAAGTCTATTTCAATATGCCAAAGAAGCTAATATGTTGGTGTGCTTTTTCTCTAAAAATAAATCCTTTTATTCTGTTAGAATGAAGAAATTTTCATATTTTTGTAATTAAACGTTTTTCTGTTGGGTTGGCTCCATCAGAAGAGAGATGCAATGCAGAGGAATGAGGAAACCAAACAACAGTTTTAATAATTTAAAGGGAAAAAATAAAAGCAAGGCTGAAAGACATCAAGAATGTTGTCACATAATTGAAAATTATTAATTATGCAAAAGGTTAATTAGGCATTTTGGTGTTACATCTGAATAGTAGCAACAAGTTAAGAGTAAAAATAAGTAAAAGAAAGAAAGAAATGCAGCCATATGGGAATATACTTAAGACTCCTTCTGTAGGAGTGTTCCAACTGTAAGACTTCATGAGGATCCACATGAAGAAATTTTGTGGGTTTTTTGTACAAGTGTGACAAAAGAGACACAGAGAAACAGAACTTGTTCTGACTCCTCATTCTTAATAAACAAAATTTATCACTATGTAGTTTAATTTCCTGTGTGTCTGAGCCTTGATGGAGGAAGCTATCCCCATTCAGAATTCTACTTAAATATATGCCCATCCTCCCACTGATTTCAACCCACCCCAACAGCTAATATTTATCTTGAGATAAATCTTGTGATCTTATGAGACAGATGGAAGTATAGAGTCAAATTTTTCCTGAGTCAAAACTAGAAATACAGAAATATAATTTAGGTTAGTACTCCAGAGTTCATCCACTTGAATTCCCTGCTCAACACAGGTCTCATTAAATCAAGGCCATCCCACACTTACAGTAGAAAGCAAGCAAACATCCTAATATTTGATTAGAATTTCCCACACTCTAACTTGTGTCTGTTGTCCTATTCCCATGCACTTCTAAGAACATTCTGCCTTTATCTTCTGCTCTTATAAAAAACATATTTTATAAAGCAATAGGTCTCAAATTAGTCCTTATTTCAGTCCTCTATTCTTAGATGAGAAAATGGGCACTCTAAAACTTGAAGGAATTAAATTTCTGTTTTGCTCTGAGCAGCTAGTTACTTGTGGTAGGAGGAAATATATAAGATAGTAGTTCCCTAAAGTCCTCATCTGTGACATGGTGGTTTAAAGCATGTTCTCACCAAGAGCTGAAACATGCTGGAGCTTGAAATTGCTGTTTTGTGAAAAGATTTTTGTCTTATTTTACCATTAATATAATTACTGCTTTCCATTAACCATTCTCTAACTAATGAAAGCTTTAATGATTTCACAAAAACTAATATAGCATGAATTTTGAAGCAACCCACACAAAATGGGAGATCTAATGCATAACATTAAAAGAAATTGTTGCTTTTGTGGGTAATATAGAAAAAATTCGGCATGCACTATGCACACCTTCAGGATCAGAAATGCTGTTTCTTTGCAGGTCAGATTTAACAGCTTGCAACAGGAATGTCTGGAAGGAAAAAGAGATTTTTTCAAATATTTGGCTCATGTTTATTCCAGGACTATGCTGGAGGCAGTTCTACCTGCTTTAGATAATATTAAAAATCTTGTGGTTCCTGGCTATTAAACTGATTCTTAAATGTGACTGCTCATGTTCATGATTCTCCTCCACCCAGAGTTTTTGTTTTGCATCTGGAAGTCAGTGTTGCTATAGGAAGCTATCCAGCATGCAGTACTTAGAGTTGATGGCTGAAATGTTATTTGTACCCTCTAGATATGATTTTTTTAGAGCAGTACTATAATTTGAAAGAAAAGGTTAATTACTAATTACAGATTATTTAATGTGTACTTGTACATGACAATAACTGTCAACACAAGCTCTAAAGGTCTATGACTGGTTCAAATACCAACAAAATCATGTTTTGCTATAAATACTACCCACAACTTCTGCATCCAAAAAAAGGCAATGAAAGCACATTCACCTGTTCCTACAGATAAGGGTTATCACTGCTCTAGAACGATCTACTGAAAATGTAAACACTTTTTGTAGGGGATGAATCTGATATGTTCCTTTTCATTTGAGATCTCTATTATATTTGGGTTCATTTTATAAAATAGAAGTCCATTGTTACTTTATTCCTCTTACCTAAAAGATCCATTGTAAGCTTCAAAGAATTCTCAATCTTCCTGCATACTGTAGGCATTTTTTTTTGTCTCTTAGTTCTATACTTGTATATACCAGTTCCTCTTCAAAATGTATTTCATTAGCTTTCAAAGTTGAAACATCTATCAATTGATTTCACTTTTCCCTTAAGGAAAAAAATGCTGAAAATTTTTCCCTTTATTGCAGCCTGAGAGGCTTCCTGGGCCACTTGAATATTTACTTTTCCCACCATAGTACATCATAAAATATCAAATGAAGTCATCCTTTATGATCTTCATTATGTCTGAAGCTTCCATCAGGTCTGATACTAAATCTCTGCCTTCTATTTTTGTTGGTTTGCTTGTTTGTTTTCCAGTTGTAGGTCAACGCTTCAGAGTCACTTTAATTAGTACATGATCTAACTGTGTAATTAACCTACTAGCTATATATCCTCCAAAGATCAATGCTATGGAACATATTTCTAGATGGATGGTCCTGGCAGATGACAATTTGACTTCATAGAATGCATTATGTAAAGAGAGAGTATAATATCTGAAAAGACCCATGTTTTGTGCTGTTGTCTATTCTATTGTGCCTCTGAAAAGAGTGCCTGGAGAACCATTTGAGCTCTCCATTCAAGGTGACAGCCTATATTGGAGTCGGAGGCTGGGATGCTCATGTAAAGAAAACTACAGAGCAGCATATTGATCAGCTGAAGGTACATCAGTTACCTGGTACTGCAGCATCCATAGTGGGCCTGATAATTAAAACATTTCACCCATCCTTGCTTTTCTGTCTGAAATGAAGTCAAGATGGAAATTAGTTTAGCAAGTCCACTTAGTTTTAAATGAGAAAAGTATAATGGCTTGTTTTACATATCCCTCAGTAGGCTATCACTGTTATTGTGGACTTGATTACTTCCCAGAATGGGCAGAGGCAGTGAGAGGATTGAATAGAGGGGAGATGTAAAAAACATCCGCGTTGCTTCCATGCGTTCTTCCCCGAGAGCGACTGAGGGTCAGTGTGATCTCTGCAGGAGGGAACAGTTTGGAGAAGACTAGAACTACCTCACTTTCAGAGAGGCAGATGCCACTGAAATGGTGCCATGTGTCACAAACAGTAATTTCAACACTGTGAGAGGAAACAAAACAGTGAGGTTCTGCAGTCTGCCACATGGCTCAACTAGATGAAAAGAGCAGCAATGGAATATCTCAGATGTGAGAAAGAAGAAGAAATTCTGTAAACATAATGTAGACATCCACAATGTGGGCTAGGGGATCCCCTGTACAGTCACAACAATGATATTTCAAATTTGAGGTTCATGTCATGCTATTGCAGATGACATGCAGAGATGAAGTCAGGTTTGGCAATTTTCCCAATGAACTATAGATGTTCAGATGACTAGCTCAGATAAAGATGACTGCAGAGCAAATAACTAAAGCCAGAAAGACAAATGAAAAACAGGTTTTGATGGAGTTCTACATGATTTCATGGCTACCATAATTTTCATGGTTTCTATAGAGGGTAATAGAAAATTTGCATGTGAGAAAAAAAGATTTTGATATCTTTTAGGAAACTACTCTGTGTAGATGACATACTAAGATGATACTGAAAAACTTGTTAAATGGTGCTTCATTACAATCTGGCAAGTAAATCCTAAGTCACAGAAAACAAAACACCTCATGAGAATTTACAGTATGAGCTGGCACTAGAACAGGTTGAAATAAAGGAAAACACAAACAAATTGAATTTTTATATATACAGAATTTCTCCTATTTCTCAGAAGTACAGAGAATGAACCAGGAGAAGAATATTTTGAAATGAGAGTAGTTTATTCAGACATTAGTGGAATAAAATAAAAATTGGAAAAGAAGATGGCATTGTAGGCTTTATATTTATAATGAAACAAATATCTAAAAAGTCAAAGTATGTCTGTAACAATGTCAACTGACAGAGGAAAATTAGCTAGAGAAGCAGAATACTCTAACAGCAAGATATAAGCTTGCTCATGAATTTGCAAAAATAGGTGAAATACCAAAATGAGCAAAAACTTGTATTAGAGAAATAAAGGCAATATAACACCAAAGGTAGAAAAGAGACAAATAGGAAACCTGCCTCGTTGAAATATGTCTCAGTTCAATGATTGTCCTGGATGTTCAGCAGATACTTAGCATTTTATTCATTCATAAGATAGGGTGGGGTTTTATCTATCAAGAATTATCTTAGTATTCTCTTCATGTCGTGTGCTTTGGTGATTCCAGGCTAAGAAAACAATTACACGTTAAGTTGATTAGCACAGTATATCAGCCTGAGGTTCTAATAGAGAAGGGAGAATACATGGGAAAAGAAAGCAGTGAAGCTAATTATATTTTGTATTAGTGTTGACAGGAAATATCTGGAGAGGGGACATTAATGGTAAAGATTTAGAGTCACACTTCGTTGTTGGGTAAAACTAGTGACAGTGAAGTCAGTAGCCTGGTTTTATTCTGATGAGATTGAGATAATTTTACAGGGTTCAGAGTACAATATTGGGTTTCCCTGGCCAAGTTTTGGTAGTGGGGGGATGCCAGAAGCTTCCCCCATGTCCAGCAGAGCCAATGTCAGCTGGCTTCAAGACGGACTTGCCACTGGCCAAGGACAAACCCAGCAGCAACCGTTGCAGTGCCTCTGGGATAACAGATTTAAGGAGGGGAAAAAGCCTCCAAACGCACAGCAGAGAGGAGAAAATGTGAGAGAAACAGCCCTACAGGCACGAAGGAGAAGTGGGAGGAGGTTCTCCAGACTGTGGAGCTGAGCCTCCTCTGTCCATGGGGAAGAACATTATGAAAGCAGCTGTCTCCTGGCTGTTCATGGAAGTCCATGGGGTAGCAGAGATCCACTGGCAGTCCATGGGAGACCCCACACTGGAGCAGGTGAATGCCTGAAGGAAGATGTGGGAAGCCTACACCATGGGAAGCCTGCACCAGAACAGAGTCCTGGCAGTGCCTGTGAACCCATGGACAGAGCCCATGCTGGAGCAGGTTTGGTGCCAAAACTTGTGATCCCATGGGGGACCCACATGGGAGCACTTTGTTCCTGAAGGACTGCACATCATGGAAAGGACCCACCTTGGACTAGTTAGTAAGGATCTGCAGCTCGTGGGAAGGACTCACATTAGAGAAGTTTATGGAGAATTGGGTCCTGTGGGAGGGATCCCATGCTGGAGCAAGGGAAGAGTGTGAACAGTCCTCCCCCAAGGAAAGAAGAAGCAGCAGAACTAACTGGGTGAGTAATTGACCTCAGCCTCCATTTCCCATCTCCCTGCACCCCCAGAAGAGAGGAGGCAGAGAAGATCAGTTGTGAAGTCAAGCCTGGGAAGAAGGTAGGGGTGGGAGAATGTGTTTTAGGATTTGATTTTGTTTCTCATTACCCTACTCTGATTTGATTGGCAATAAATCAAACTAATTTCTATGAGCCATGGCTGTTTTATCCGGGTTGGTAATTGGTGAGTGATCTCTCCTTGCCCTTATCTTGACCCTTGAGCCTTTCATTCTATTTTCTCTTCCCTGTCCAGCTGAAAAGGGGGGTGATAAAACAGCTTTGGTGGGCACCTGGTGCTCAGCCAGGGTGAATCCACCACAGCTGGACCAAGATACACTGCAAAAAATCAGGATGACTTTACAGAAAGTACTACAGTTCATGCATTGAAAACTGCACAAGGCTGTGCTCAGTAGTTTCAAGAATCCTATCTTTCCCTCTGAAAGGAAAAAATAACACAGTTTTTTGTAACACTGGCAGAACTGAGGACATTTTCAGACATTTGTGAAAATGGTCACTACAAAAAGGTCCCTCCAGATTGATTATCATTTCAGTTTAAATGTTATCTGGACATTTGGTATAGGAGTACCAATTCAATCTGAGAACAAAAAAAACCCTTATTTCAAAATTTTCATGACATGTGTTTGATTCAGATTTATTGTAGTTACATTTTGTTAAAAGCTTATAAGTATTCATGTGATTCCAAGATAAAACTGAATATTCAGCTGAAATTACATTAGTTTAAAAATTCTACTTGTTGAACCTCTTGCCTAATTTACAAGTGTTATAATCAAGGGAGAGCTCTTTTTAGAGAGTCTGACCTAACTACTGTGAATAGCTGTAATTTCCTTTTAAATGAGTAATGTGTCAAACTCACCAATGGATCACCTTTGTTTGTGCAAGAGGAAATGAAGGTGGACTTTTCTATTAGCAAAAACCTATTAGATTGTCTACGCTTCAAAATGCTACACTTAGTCAATGGCTGTAAATAAATTCATCAAAAATAATGGAAAATAAAGCCTAGCCAAGTCAAATAAGAAGTCTGGCTGTCTTTCAGTTAAGTTTTCCCAAGGACATAACAGAAATAAATCCCATTTATGAAGTCTCAATGAGAAGCAGCAGCAGAATATCAAGTGTTCATGACGGGAGAAAAATACCTCCTATGAGATGAGTAATGTTTCTGGCAGAAAAGTATGTATTTGCTGAATTAGCTTCAATAAAGAAAAAAATTACATAAAATCAGATTAATTTCAGGAGGATGTTTAACATTTCTGCATTTGTTGGATCCCTCTGACCAAAAAAAAGTGGTGTATAATGAAAATGTGTTTTGAAGTTGTTGCTTTTGGAATGAGAGTAATATTAACCAAGTTTAACTCAAGTATTTCAGTTTATAAATAGGACTTTGATGGAATTACAGTCATGCTATGAACCATTAAGGACACATTATTCCATATTTTTAATTGAAATGGCATAAAACATATAGCTTGTCAGCATAAGAAAAATTATACTTTACTTTTCTAATGCCTGCAGAGAGTTATATTTCACTATCTTTCCTACTCCCTGGGTACTGCTGCTGTCAGTGATAGGCATTTCTGAAGTGCAAAACAAACACAGGAATACTTTTTTCCTGAATGCTCTCTGTTTCACTGTCTGAGTAATTCCCAGATGACTCCACTGCACTCTTAAGGGGACACATTGGATTTGTTTTGGGACTGGAGAACAGCCACATGACTATGTTTGAAACCAAAAATGTTTCATTTCCATCACTATAATTCTGCCTGAGTATCTCTAATGTTTGTGCTGTGTGTTTTCTAGAGTTGTTTTTCAAAATTTTTTTGAGGAAACTTCTGCAGTTGCTCCAAACATTGGCTTCATTTATAGAAAGTTCTTGCTGAAACACAACTGTTTGTAGGTGGAGATATTTGCAGAAGAAAACAGAAACTGCAAGGAGGCAACAACAAAAAAATCATATAATTCCTATATAAGTCTGATAGTACAGAAGGAATCAGCAATGCATGGGTGTTCAAAAGTCACCCCAAACCTCCTCAAATGGACTCTTTCTGCTCTCATCTATTTTCTCACACTTATAAAACATTAGTCAAACCTTCAGCCACAATCAAGGAATTGATCATATATATACAGGTCAGAAGTAGATGTCTGAAAGTACTCCTTATAAGGGTTTTTCCTGATTTGAACCAGAGCTATTTAATAATCTCCTATTAATCACCACCTGTAAAATTTCACAACTATATCTGTAACAGCTCTGGTTACACTTTATATGATTGGTCCTGGCTCCTAAACTGGTAGCTGACGGAAGTGCTGCATCCAAACAGTTGGACAGCATAGTTTTGGGGACCCTGGACTTCTGGTTTCATGCCCTTGTTCAAGATAGGAGACCTGTCAGATGACACTTGTTGATGGATGTTTGTATTTTCATCCAAAAGAAAACAGGGCAATGGAAAAAGCGAGACAAAGGCGAATGGATCTCAGAGGAGGGATAATACCCTCCTGGGTCCCATCCCAAAATTTAATCAGGATTCATCAGGTGCTTATTTTCAAGACTGGAGGCTGGGGTGTATTTTCAATTTAAATAGTTACCTATTGCATCAAGATGCCAGATAACTCCTCTTCTTTACAAAGGCACTACTGCAACAATGTGTGCCTGAGATGCCATGGGGGTACTCAGAACCAACATCTATCCTTGGTTTTCCAGAGCAGAAGCAGTTCAGAAATCAAAGGAAAATATCAAAGGCAATTGTTTGTCATGTTCTAAGCAGTCTCTTCTCTACAGGGAGTTTTACTGAATAGTCAGGAAGCAAAAATTCTTCAGCAATGAGACTGTCATTCTAGTCTTTCTTGTTTTGAACTCTGAATCCTCCTTTTTGTATCAGTGATATTCCAGAATTTCAAGAGCTGTTCAGAAATAGATTACCTTTAATGATGAATTACTACATATAATCAGCCTACTAGAAAGACAAAGTAAACCCAGTTCCATAGATCTGAAGAAATTAATTCCATGTTTCAGCAAATTACTTAGATATTTTACACTGTTTCTGCGACCAAATGTTCCAAACTAATGCACAGAAGGACATTCTCATAAGTTTAGCAGTATTATTAGTGTTAGCCAAATTAACAGACTAAAATTTCTGCATGAAATGAAAGTAGAGGGTGTTACTTTACATGATTTCCCTAAATGTCTCTAAAAATGGAGGCTGCATGGATGGTAGAAAAAAGAGAAGGCATAAATGACAGAGTAAATTCCAAATGCCTTGTCTATGAAGGGAAACATCTTGTAATGTTTATAATAATTTGGTTTGGTTTTACACTTTAGATGGTAACAAGAAGTAATTCAGTATGATACTGATGAGTATTCCAATAAATTTCACTGAATTTAAACACCTAAATTTAAAAGAAAGGCATCACAATTGAAAATAGCAATTCTGTGTGTTGTAGGGGGTTAACTTGCTTTTACAAGGTCATCTGCTTAGTGCACTATTCTGTATGCTACTATGTATGTATATAATACATTAATGGAACTTCAGCAGTTCAGAATTCCATGAAAATACTAAGGGATGGTAATAATGACATCAAGCTACACAGGGGACATATGTGTTCATATTTCTTTTTCTGATTTTGATGAGTTTGATATATCCATCAACATAAACAATCTGCCATGAAATACAAAGAATTTGCAAAAAAAAATTTGAGAAATATAATTGTTGTGTTTCCCTTTGCAGGTTTTTATGGTTTTGTACCTCATGATGTTCCCTTGATGCAAAATACCAGTATAAACTTTTGAATCATTTTACTAATTAAGCAGTTGACGTTCTAAATGCTGGTGATTTGGGAAGTACAAAGACTCGTTCACTTTTAATTTCCCCAGTGCAGCATTTTTAGCTTCCTATTTTTCAGATAGTATATCCAGGAAAGTTGGAAACGCAGTAGCTACAAACTGCCAGAAGCTACCATAGGAAGGAAAGAACTGGAAAAATCTTTCAAAATAAGTCTGTTACTTTCTTAAAGCCTCAGAGTTACAATGCAAGATTACTAATCAGTGGATAAAGTACCAACTTTTCAGTAAAGCATTAATTGTACAGTTGTTTTTTCATCTTTATCGTTGTTGATTCTTCTGGAAGTATTTAGCTTAAATCATAAAGTACTGTCATCTGAAAAGACTAATTTCTTCCTGCCAAGCAGTTTTAATCACCATACAGATATTATGATTTGAACAACCCAATATGTAGCATGCCAAGAAAGAGTAAATAGCTTTGTAGGTCAACTTCCTCCTGATTTGTGGCTAAAGGCCACTCAAGCTCAGCTCCCTACAGGCTTTCTTTGTGTTCCTTCACAACAGCAGCCACAAAAGAAACATTCACTTCTCTGTGAAAATACTGAAAAAATTTAAATGTCATTAGATCAGTCATTACTACAAATGGAGTTTTTTATTGAGGACAGCCTGTCTCTCAGATGCTGCACAGTACATAGAAATCATTCATTATGTACCTGTACATATCTTCATTTACTTGTACTGAAAACCATTTGTAGATTCAGATCATAAAACTGGCTAGTGTGTGAAGCAAAAGGCAGACTTTGACATTAGGGCTCCTTAGTGCACTGTAGTACAACATTCCTGAGCAAGGTTACTGCAGTTTTTTTAATGGATATTTGCTTGGGTTTTGCAGTTATGTTCTGATGGTTGATGCTACAAGGAAAAAAAAAAAAACAAAGTGAAGCGTATTATAGAATGGTTTGGATTGGGAGGGGCAGCTTCCTGCCATAGGCAGGGGCACCTTCCACTAGAACAGGTTGTTTAAAGCCCCATCCAGCCTGACCTTGAACACTTCCAGGTATGGGGCTTCCATAACTCCACAGGGCAAACTGTTCCAGTGCCTCACCACTCTGTCAATAAAGAATCTTTTCCTAGTATCTAATATTAATCCACACTTTTTCCATTTAAAACCATTCCCTCTTGCCCAATCTAGCACATGTAGCAGAACATTGTCTATTCAGGAAGGATCAGGTTAAAAATAAACAATAAAGTGAATGCATACTTGTAATCACTGACCATTATCTAGAGACTTTTCCCTGCCTCTTGTTTGTATGTGTGACTTGTTTAAATTATTCCCTAATGCATGAAGAATTAAGTCTCTTTTGTCTCTTGGGGTAGTTTTCCTTAAAAATTAGTCATAAATCACCCTCTGCATTCAGTGACACTGTAGTCTGATGCTCCAACATCCTTTGCTTTATAAAGAGTGAATTCACAGATATTTTAGGTATCGCAGTTTTAGAGTACGTAGGTTGATAAGACACAAAGTTTTCACTAATAAATTTAATGCAAATTAAAACACAAATGTAACCGACTGTCTCTTAACTACAAATGTTTGCTGTCAAATAAGAAAAGGTACCTAGTTAAATTTATTTTTAGTTGCCTCCTTTTGTAAGGAGAAAATGAGAATGAACACAACAAAGGAAAAAAAAGGAAGACTAGAGGAAAGAGATAAAAAAAAGAATCTTAGACAAATAGCTTACTTGGCAAATTAAACATTTGGATTGGTATGGAGCAGATTGTAGAACAGAAAATGCTGAAATTAAGATGATCAAGGAACTGTCATATACATTAAATAGTTGCATCACAGAGTATGACATTAGAAAAACTAGATTCATTGAGTCCCAAGACAGATGGCACTACCAGATGAATACTGTACTTCCCTTGAAAAATGCATATGACAAGACTTTGTTTGAATAATGTCACTGACTTTATAAAAAAGTTACTCAGGTTATGAATTTAAGCCCTGGAAAACTATGTCTTATCTGAAAAAGAGTGACGTATCGCAAAAAATAACTCAGGTACTTTGAGACTGAAGGGCTGGCTAAGGAGATACCAGTAGTTGCTGAACATTTTGAAACAACAGAAACAGAAAAAAAAAATCAATAAAGCCTCAAATGAAAAGAAAAGAAATGGGGAGATTATAATTTGCTGCAATAACTCTGACATGAAGTTTTACACTTGAACTGGTCTTTTTTTCTAAGCTACTCCAAAAAAAAGGTTTTCCATCCAAGCAGAGAACAGAACTGAACAGCCGATCTACAAATCGCTTTCCAAAAAACTCACTTTTTCTTTTCCTATAGCTTTTCTAAGTGGCCTGCAGGTAGAAAGCTGCTCCTCTTATTTCAGTCCAACTGCTTACCAGAAGCCTGAGATATTGCTAGTCCTTTCAGTAGAGTTGTGGTCAATGGAGTTGGGCACCCTCTGAGGCTGCCCTATTTCCTTCTGTTGGACAGTTTGGAACAGTTTGTAGGTCTGAGCACGACCTAAGAGAAGGGCTCTACGAAGGTATTTGGGCAAAATCATGGTTTTGCAAGAAGATACCTGTCTTTTTTCTGGATAGGAATTTGCATTGCAGCTCAATATTTTTCTTGACACCTGCATACATAGAGAACCTTACTGGATGTTTTCATAAAGATTTGTGGTAGAACTTGCATCTCTTTTACTTGCTTTTCTGAATTTGTGTACTGTGATTTTTTAGGCATCAAGACCTGTGAGGAGAAGACGGCTGAGACAGAAAGCTAAGATAGGCAAGAATCACTGTACTGACCTGGGGGTCTACAGCTCATGCTTAAACAAAGAGTGCAGTCAGGAGCAGAGAGTGAGCTTTCAGCAGTGACTCAGATCTTCCCAGGGGCCAGAGGATGCTGCAGTTCACTGCGACTCAAAAAATTGCTGAGATGCCTGGAAGCATCAACTCACCTTTGAACACACAGTGAGGAGATCAGTTGTGTACAAGTTTTGCTTGGTTTTTGTTCTGAGACAGTTTTCTTTGAGAATTTCCAGGCTTTGTTCAACACTATTAAGCTTGCTTTTTTTCTTTTTCTTTTTTTTTTTTTTTGTTATTTTTTTTAAGAACCATTTTTTGAGACATCACAGAGAGAAATAATTCTGATTACAGCCACTCCAAAAATGCACGGTCCTGCTCCAAAAAGCTCAGGTGTCCAGTGAGAGAAACGGCTCTGTAGTTTGGAAACAGGTTAGAACTCTGGACCTCAGCTAAATTAATCTTATGCAAAACTGCTAATGCCTTCAGCGAAGGAGACAGCAGGAACTTGTTGAGGTTTCCCATCCTATAGAAAGTGTAATTTGCAAGGCAAGAGCTGATAGCATTGTAGTTTTCTAAGTTGTTTGGCATTCTAAGTTTCATATGCTGTACAGGTATCATTCAACTCTAATATCACTTACAGTTTTGAATAACAAAATTAAATCCTTATTTTGTGCATGCAGTAGGCAATTCAAAGCTTTCACTCAGCATGCTTTTGTTCATAGGAATAGGGATAGTGGTGACATTGCAGGTAAGAATATTCCTTTTCCAGCAGAATTCTTTTGGTCTCTGTGTCTCTACTATCATGTCAGTGGAAATGCCAAGGAGAATTGAAATCTCTGTTTTATGCAAGACATTCCTATAATATTTCTGTATCAAATTTAATTTTAAGACTATGAAATTTTTTATGCTTAAAGAATTTGTCAAGCTTGCTACCTTAAGATTTTTAATCTTATTCCATGCAGATTCAAATAATTTCATACCATTTTGGTAATGGGACACTGATGAGTACAGTCATTTGTCCTAGATTTTTATGATGTAGTTCTTAAAGTTTAGTAATTATACATCATGGGAACTTTGAGGATTTTTTTTCATAACAGTTGTATCCTGGACTCAAAGTTATGTTCTTTCATGTTACAAAATAAAATTGTAACACTTTTTAGAAAATTTTAATCACAAGAGCCAGTAGTGAATTCCAAACTAGCTTTAATTTAAAACCAATTTTAAAGAGGAGGTTTTCTGTGATGCAGAGATCACTACAAGTTGTTTTTGATAAAATTTACTCTTCTAAACTTGCTCTAAGCACTGAAGGACACCTAAAGCAGCCAGAAATACCCTTCCTAACGCTTCTTCTCCTTCTTCCCATCTTTTGGCTTGGTAGACCTTTCTGTGGAAAACTACAATTTCTCAGGGAAACCCCGGCTTCTTTGTGCTTCTGACAGTTTCCTTGTTATTTTTATCTGCTTGGATCTCTCTTTTTTTTTTTTTTTAATAGAGCTGAGCCATATAGCTTTACTTATTATTCTAGTGATTTTTGCATTGGTAGGTAAATAAAAAAATTGGTTAAAAAACCCCAGAAAAACTCTAAATTTTTTTTTAATCTTTTTTTCCCAGAAAGCTAAGCTTCTATTTTCTGTGCATTCTTTATTGCCTGTGGTGGGATTAGGTTTGTTTTTTTTTTTAAATGCTCAGTGAAAACTTTCTTTTTCTGAGAATGTAAATGGATGAACTCCTCTTCATGAAATAAAAAATGGGGGCAAAAGTCTCTAAGAACCATAGAATATTATTTGGATGGAAATAAATGCTGCTGTGCAACCACATTTCCTTTTTTTTTTTTGAATGAAACAAGGAAGCTATTTTTGAAAATTACCTATAAGAAATCAAACCAAATAGCACTCCCTACACTTCTATACAGGCAGCTTAGTCTAATCATGTGCTCCAAAATACCAGAAGTCCCCTGCTGGATGTCTTCTGAGGAGTTCTGAGTTATGTCACGGTCTGTGAAAGTCCTTGTAAATATTTTTTCACTTAATGTTTTTCTGTTTATTTCTTAAATATTTTAGTGGTTTCCATCTCACCTACTTGTAAAAAGCATCTACTTAGATTTGCCAGCAGTTTACACTGAGATAGAAGAGAAGCGAGATGGCAAATGTGTTCTTAACACAAAAATATCATGAGATGTCTGGATAGGGACAAAAGTGTCGTACAGTTACTGTTTCTACACTAAGAGATGAGTTTTTGTCCCCTGCAAAATGACAAAGCACAATTATATGTAAAGAAGAAGACGGAACCTGCCATACTTGGTAGTCTCTTTCTTCCTCCTCCCCCTACCCCTGCAAACCTGCAGACAGAAAATATGGGCAATCAGTTCAACATGAAACCTCCTCTGGTGTCACTATTTGTGCTTTCTCACAATAAGATGGTAAGATGGTAAATGTGTTTAAAACGTGCTATTCTCTTTTACAAGCTTCAGATTGCTCATCATAAAAAGTCATAAAAAAGTAAAAGAAAGGAAATACTTGGAATGCAAAAAGTTTTCTTGCTGCAGTTGTATAACATAAATAGAAAAAAAAATTAATGTGAACATGAAACTCCCTTATCTAGCAAGTTGCTAATTCTCAGCCTAGAAGTATTTGCTGATTGTTAGGCCTTTATGAAATACTTGAGTATGTACCTTTCTCAGCAATATTCAGAGATCCATTATGAGATTTTGAGGGAATATTTTTACCCCATGAGAAAGAATTTTCAGTATTTTAAAATTCATCATCTATGCATAATAAATCTGGGATCCAAAGACAAAAGAGCTGTCTCCTTCTACCACTATAACTGTGGCATATTTCTGCTATTTTATTCTTACAAAAATATTCCCATGTAATATGTTTAATCTTACTTCCTTTGATTCTTATTTTAAAACTGATTTCAGTAGCTTAATGCAAGTGTCATAGCAATGCAGATATTTACATGGCAGTAGTGGTTCACATATTGCTCTGTCCACTGACAATATCTGTGCCTGGTCTCTGAAAACTTTTTTGTGGTTGTTTTGCTGTTGTTACTTAGTGGTTTGCTTTTTTTTTAATTAGCACTAGGGCTAGTTCTGTTGACACCAACTGTCCTCACAATTGTCAGTCTCTCTGAGGAAATGTGTTGGTTTCTTCTAAATGAATCCTTGCAGGATCCCTGTGGGAGATGTTCTGGGAAGGTACTGGAGCTAGGAATGGTTTTTATATGACAGAATAAATTCTATCAGATCAAAATTACGTGTTCAGAAGAACTGAGGCATAGCTTAGCTTTTCTTACTTGTTTTCCTAGGAAATGTTGGGAATTGGATTTGGGAAACATTCATGGATATGCTAAATAGGAGACAGTGGTCTGGAAAGAAGCACAGGTACATAATTTCTTTGCATAAGCATATCTCAGTACTTTGCAGGAGAAATTTGTAGCATTTGTGCCTGTTTGTCATGGAAAATGCAGAAGGCTATGGTTAAAAATGCTAATTTTGATTAAAGGGGACAGATCTTCCTGGATTTCTAGTCACAGTGGAAAAGCTGCTTTTTAAAGTCTAAGCAAAAGCATGTGGAGCTCAGACCCTTAGAGGTCTCTAGGAACATGTTGAACCCTGTCTGCAGACTGCAGCCCACATGTCCCTTCACAAGATAAAGACAGTTTTTATGAGTATCCCTTTCAATGTTTAGTTATACGTTGTTCCTCTCACAGAGCAGCAAAGATCATGAAACAGGCTTCTGCCTGCACCAGACAGTTGTTAATAATTCTGAAACTGATACTTAACATGCCTGCCATTCCTGATAAGCTTTGTGCTAGCTATGGTTGCTAATGATGCCAACACCTATGTCCTCCTCAGCTACACACCACTACTTGGGATGAAGCTTGTGTCTGAAAGGATTGTACATTTCCTTGGATGTAGGTTTGAGTTTAAGCCAGGAAAAAAGATGTAAGAGAAAAAGATCTTCTGCTGACTGGGTGGAAGGACAAAACACTCGGGAAGCTCTTGCTTATCATGAAATGTCGTCATCTTCTGAACAAAGTAAGAAAAACAGCAAAAAATCCAGAGAAGTTTTTCAATATTTTCTTTGGTTTTTTTGTTGTTTTTTTTTTCTCAAAATAGCAAGCAATTAATCTTCCAAAACATATTTCAAATGAAAGCTCATGTAATAGAATGCATAATATATTTGTCAAATTATATTTCCCAAACATAACAAAGTAGTGGAAAAATTAATCCTAAATTTGGTTTGAGTTAAAAGTTTTACAAAGCAAATAAGTGATCTGGCAATAAAAGAAGATTATCTAAATATGCACTTCAAGAAAGTAATTTTTATTGTCAGACTTAATTCCTCAAATCAAAATCTTTCTCAATTTCTGTAGTATTTCAATGGCTCTGGTAGTCACAGAAGTTTAATACTTCACAATTAACGGGATAAATTCTACTCTTCATTCATTGGTCATATGTGACCACATGGATTGTGTGAGATCTGATAGAGAATAAATGTGATTGTCTCAATGGTATTGCAGACAAGTGCTAATGAAACTAAAGTCTCTATTCAGATCAACTGTGTGCAGTAAGGAAAATCCTTTCCTTTTTTTAAATTGTGTCAATACTATTTTTGTTGTTTTTAATGTCTGTGTTATGAAAAATGGAAAACAACTATTCATCACTGAATTTCTTTATACCTCAGAAAGTTACTCAATAGTATTTCCCCTGCTTCTGTCTCTTCTCAGCTGAAACATCCTGCTTTGTTTCATTGTTACTATTATGGGAAGCATATCTCTGTTGTTAATCCTGAAAATTAACAATTCTTTCTGGCAGTGGGGGAGAGTCAGAAAAGCACACACGATTTGAAATATTTCTATGAATTTATTTACTCAGGTTGTTCTCAGGAAGAAAGCATAGAATCGTAGAATGGTTTGGGTTGGGACAGACCTTAAAGATCATCTGCTTCCAACTTCCTCCCATGGGCAGGGACACCTTCCACTAGACCAGGCTGCTTAAACCCCATCCAACTTGGCCTTGAGCATTCCCAGGGGCAGGGCATTCACAGCTCCTCTGGACAACCTGTTCCAAAGTCTCACCACCCTCACAGTAAATAATTTATTCCTAATATCCAATCCAAATCTACCCTTTTCTTAGTTTGAAGCCATTTACAATAATTATAGTTTTATCAAGTAAAACTAAATCTCTCCTTTGAGTCAGACTCCAAAGAGACTCTTCAGACTCCAGAGGTGTAATTTATTAACATGTGGGTGTATTCAACTTAATTGTGCTCCTACATTGGACTGTTGTGTGGACAACTGGAACTTTGGCAAAGAACACATTAATAAGTCTTTAATAATTTAGAAAGTATGTGTTATTCTTGTCCAGTTGCCAAAATATTTTATAAATAATTCCTTTACCTGTTACTGCTGGACAAACTGACAATTTATTCAACTTTTCAAAGAAATCGATTTTGCTGCTCTTCATTGATGGCCATTGTAAAAAAGATTTTTAATTAACTTGTACTTCTATTGTTCCTCTTTCCTTTTCCATTTTAGAAACAGCTAAGTTGTCATCTGCATAAGACTTCTACTAAAAAATTGGGTTTTTTTTCTTTGGCTTAATAAGCAGAGCAAAGCTAATTAGACCTTGATGACAAATTTGGGTTGAATAGTTCAGAAGCTTATTTATTTGCAAACAGAAATTACTTCTGATAAATTCTTTCCAGGGGAGGAACAGAGAAGCCGCTGTCTGTCATACCTGACTTACCAGCTTTGCCTCTGAATGCTGGTGATAGAATCTTAACTGAAAGTGGCCAGAAGTAGTAGCTTCTCTTCTCTACCCAAGATTAATTTATCCAGATGTGAATTACTCCAAGGCTTATGTTTTCTTTTAATCCACTTACACCATTTCTTCAATTTTCAGAGTTCCTTTAGTGTTTTAAATGTACCACCTTCTAATAAACTGGTATGTGTTCCTCCAAAGTAGTTTGTATGTGTAAATTGTTTCACAGAAACCTTATAAAGGATGAACTACATTTTGCATTTAAACTTGTAAAAATTTGCCTTGGCAATTGCCAAAAGTCACTCAATTGGTTTACAAAATTCCAGGATCACAACCATATTCTCTCTAATTGAACAGTAAAATGAGTGAGGGTTCAGCATCCTAAACACATTTTTCCTGAAACTAGAAGGTATGTTTAATAATTTTTGTTTCATATGTAATGATCCCTGATTTAAATTCAATATGCATAATTCCTTTTTTGAAAGCTAGAAGGTAAACAGATAAGTGAGTACATAAACATTATGGCAGTTTCTTCAGATTTTCTAATGTAAACCTGAGGCAAATTTATCACTTTTAGAAGGGGAATAGCAGCAGAAGGGAGAAGCTTCTTACAAGATAGCCTGAAGGACTTTGGCCTTCAGTTACAGGCAGAGGATTCAGCTAAGGTCTTGTTTAAAGACCATCTTCGGTATAATGCTCTTGTCTGCGTGACTCCAGACATTTTGCTACAATGTCAGTGTACTTGTTGACTCTCAAATGACTACACTTTCCCTAAATGTTTAACCCTTCTCCATGCAGAAAGTCATAAAATTCCTTTTGAGTGCAATTGTCTTGTTTTAGACCATGTGAACAAACTCATCTTCACAAAAGGAACAAGTGTTCCTCGTGAATTCCACATGCTACAGTACATGGCTCTTAATAGAAAAAGGGTTGGATAGAGGCAGCTACTTAAAACAGCTCTTTGAAGATAAGACCTATGAATGTAAATGCTATGATGTAAATGTTTGATACACTTTTAACTTGCTGTTTGCCTCACTGATTTCTCATTAGTCTTTCTTAAAAGCTAAGGTGTGTTAATTTATTTTCTGATTAAAATAGTACAGTATTTTTTTTTAATAAGTTATTTTTCAGAATTAGTAAAAAGCCCCAGACAATTATTTTATTTAAATGTTATTTAATTAAATCTGGTATGATGCATAGCAACTACCTAGGTGGCATGTTGGTGATAATACTGCTGGTAACTGCATAAGCACCTAACTGAGATTCAATCTTCTACAGCTTTTGGTCATATGCCAGGCTTGCTGAGTTTCAAAAGAGTATAGGAATTCTCGAGCTTTTATTAAAAGCCCACTACTTTATTTCTATAGCAATTCCAGTGCTGTAAATTTAATGCCTCTTTTTATTTGTGAAGGTGCCTCCACCATGATTAGTAGACTAGCACAGCACTATGAAATGTACACAATAAAGATGACATTGTACTTTACCTTCTTCCATTTATTGGAACTGCAGGGTGCTGATTTTAAAGCTGGAAGCAAAAAAGATATTTCAAACCATATGGGCAGGATCATTTTTATGTTTAATATAAATGACTGTCTAGGAGCTAAAACAGAAATGTGGCTCTTCTTACATACACCATCTTCAGGAAAAGTTGTCTCCAAACCACGAACCAGTCTTCACCTCCCCCATTTTTCATAAATGTACTGACCTGATTGACCACAACAACTGTGTGGGATTAAGGTGTTGTTCTACGGTGCCTGCCCTCTTGCTGCTCTCCAGCTGGCTTTGGAAATAGCACTGGACTTTGTCCAAGTTGATGAAAAGTAAATCTACACCAATAAAGCTATCTTCTCACTACTATGAGCTTAAGCCCCAGAGCCAAGAATAAGGTCTATTCCTGTTTAGCTTCAACTTCACAGCCTCTAGAATGGTTTAAGGAAGAAATCTGACATTTATGAAGTCTTCATACTTTTTTGAAGACTGCAGAAACAGTAAAAGATAAAAGTAGTGCTTCTGAAGCCATAATTTTTGCTGAATCTCCAGGGCTTGTTTCTCTCTCTTGGATAGTGTATGCCTTTCCTCAGTGCTGGTGTTTTTCATGTAGAAGAAAGGGCAATTTTGAAGTTTGCCTTGTGCTGAAATATATAATACAACAAAGTGCCCTTTAGGTGGAGAATAAAAACCCCAGAGACTGTGATCCTAACATATATATGTATTTCTTTACCTATCTGATCTGAGAATGTTTTAAAATGACTGCAGATATTTTTCTGCTTAAAAATTGAGAGATTTGCGAAGATTCATGAAAGGTGGACAAAGAATTGTTGCAAAGTCATTGCTAGTTATGAGTAGGCACTAGAATTTTCTGTTGAGGAGGGTGGCATCTCATCAATTATATTTGAATTTCTGCACTAAGGATGTCATATAATAGAATGCAAAACAAGTCAAATTGAACTAATTTCTCTCCTTTATATATGTTTGTTTAAAAAGGTAATGATTAAAAATAGTTATTTAAGTGCATGGTAAGAGTCATACCCTTGCAGACTGTGGATACAATTTAGTAGTGTAGTGAGTCTTCTCAAATTACTAGTAAAAATGTTAAAATATTGAAGAAGTGTTGAAAGACTCATATAAAAATGTCTTGTTACTTTGAGTCAGAAAATTGTGCAAATTTTATGAAAGTGTGTACTTAGGATTTTAGCCCGGTGACGTAAAAAGTTTAGGGAGTTCAAGTGGGAATAAACATGCTAGATATAAAATTTTAAAATCATTGAAATTTCTAGTATTTTCTTATAAACCATTATGTCAAGTTGGAATTGTCTGTAAAATTAGCCCTTTGTACATAGCTGCCTTGAACGCAGACTCTGAATCTTGGGATAAGCCTTAAGAAAAAATTTTATTTGAGAACCTGGGTGCTGTAAGTGAGAGCTGGGAAGCATTTCTAGAAACCTAACAGAGACACTGATTAATTCAGTTGGAAATGTCTTTCCAGGAGGAAGCTGATTTGATGTGATGAATCCCAAAACCTACTAACTTGGACTCCTCTTCGTGATTTTAACTTTTTTGTTGTTCTCATAGCTGCAAACATACCTCACTTGTAAACAACATATTTGCTCTGCTTGTTTCTGTAAAAGAAAAAAAAAAATACATTGAGTGTTTTCAGAAGTTGTCTGCCAGTATATTCAAACCTATTCCTTCTGATAGTGGAGAAATATTACATATTACAAAAGTTCTGCTTCACACATGAAAACTCTTTAAAGAATTTTGGGGTTAGGATTGCCTATTTCTAACTGCTTTTCTTCTCTTGCCCTTTTTAATATGATGCTCATTTTTAAAAGAAATTCGATATTGTCTTAAAAAAAAACAACAAACACACCAAACTTTAATTTTGAAAAAGTTTTCAAATATATCTATTTTCCAGAATGATGCAGAGGAAGCAAAGAAACAACAGAGGACTTCAATTTTCCTGTGAACAGCAATTTATGATTTGGAACAAGCACGTGTTAATTCAGGAAGGTGGAATGAAACGTTAAAACTTAGGTATATTGGTGTAAGAAGTACTGTAAATGCCCAGAAAAGTAATTTTTGTTGCCATATTATTTCCCTATAAAGTTTAATCAGTCATTTTTCAGGAGACAATTCAGTAACTGCATTATCCAGTACAGTAACTTGGAAAGCTCCATTCAACTTTATGGATTTAGTATATTGTTCAAAATGGAATTCTGGAAGTCATTCAGTCTTAAATAATAAAAAGAAATAA
This sequence comes from Phainopepla nitens, assembly GCA_013400175.1. Lineage (NCBI taxonomy): Eukaryota > Metazoa > Chordata > Aves > Passeriformes > Bombycillidae > Phainopepla > Phainopepla nitens. Next base: position 541,918 of record VXBQ01017281.1, read on the forward strand.
TTCTTTTCAGACTTTAAGTTGAGCATCTAAAAAATTCATCTGACATTTTATGCTGAGTTTTATTTTCCATTTCTTGTGGCCTGTGAAGGGTGTCTGTATTGACTTCAAGTGAACTCACTTAGCTGCCATTTGAAGCCACCCTTAGACAGTTGTAGCTACTAAAGTGTAGCCTGATGTATTGCTTTTGGAAATGTGCACAGATGAGTTAAGGAAGGTTGGAAAAGCCACCACCAAGGAATAAACCACACGTATTTACCCACGCACACCTCCTGCATGAATTTATGTTTGCACATGCACTTGGGAGTTTGCACAGGTGTGCCCAAATGCATATTTATGTGTTCTTGCACAAATTTGCTTCCCTACCTGCCTATCTACACACACACAGACACATTTCTGCACACACACATATGTTTATGTGAAGGCATGTAAATTTGTACGTCCACACCTTAAGAGAAACTGGGACGGAAGAATTAAGGTACTTACTGGGTAATCTGACATGTATCTGACAGGTGAACAAGGATTTTCAACAACCAGGAATTGTTGGAAGCAAAAGATTAAAATTTGATGGCAAATATTAGAGGTAAAAGTGACATTGAGCACTATGGAACTCCTTCACTATGAGCTACCTGGAAAGGGAATCAGGGCAACATAGTCAAATCAGCACATGAAGAAGAGGTTAGTCCTTAGAAGCATTTTTAAAAGCTATGGTAGCTTTTAAAATCTACCAATTATCTACCAAAGCTACGATTATCTGATGGAAAGAAGTGATGATTCAAGAAACAGAATGAAATACAGTGAAGATTCAGGCACCTGTTCTGGCTGAATAGGAATACAGGGGTGAGAGGGAAGGAATTAAGAGCTTTGTTCAGTCAATTTTTACATCAGCTAAGAACTAGACACCTAGGAGAAAGTACTGGAAAAATAATCCAGAATTTTGTTTAGGTTATTATTTGTACACTGAAGTTGACCTTCAGCTATGGAATCTGCACAGAAATTGGAAATTAATAAATAAATGGTTTATATCTCATTATACCAGAGGGAAAATACGTGAAAAGATGAATGGGTAATCTCTTATAGGTAAGGAAAAATAGGAAGGATTAAGAGAAAAGGAAAACTAAGGAGAGAAATGAGATAGGAAAAGAAATAAACTGTGGGAGCAGAGGGGATATATAATAAGTGGACTGTGAAAATGTCAAATAACTGATTCAATCAGCATTTTCCCGTGGTATATGAGTAACACTGGTCTCATCCTGTAGGGAAATACTGAGGTAAAATAAAGCTTGAGGACCTGATGGATTTTGTGTAGCATGTAAATTGTGAAGTGAAAAACTAGTTTTAGATCTTATGTGTCCCTGGGCTGCAATCTGCCTAAACAGTGGTACCATGTGAAAAACACTATGAAATACAGCAAGAATAAAAAATGGGTAAAAAAGTATTTTTAAAGTCAAGATAGGCAGAAGGCCTGTAAGAGATTGACACATGAAAGAGGAACAGTGAAATATGAAAGTAAGAAAAAGTATGATTGCAGTAGCATCAACAGAAACTCTTTTAATGAGGTTTTTGTCATCAAACACTGAAGTATTGGGTTCCATGGTCTATAGTAAAGATATAATGTTACAGCTTAAATGTTTCCCATAAATTATTTCAATGTATATGTCATGGGAAAAGAGGCAGGAAATCAAAAATTATATTCTTGGACCTATATGTCTGTGGCAGTGGCCCAAATGGAAATCTTATAGATGTGAGCTTGGGAAAGGGTGGAAAGGGTGGGTGGAGGTGGCAATACTGTGGAAGTAGATAGGCTGTTAAGTGTGGGTAGAGGCAGAAGGCAGAAGCCCTAGCTTGGTAGACTTATGGCAGGTGAGAAAAACAATAGGCAAAGGCTAATAATAGAAAACTCAGTGTAATTACAAATAGTGAAAACTGGAATTAGGATATTTAACAAATAAAAGTAAGTAATAAAAAAAATTCAGAGAAAGGGACTGATTTATGGTACACCATATAAATGCTTACAGAGTACCAAACAGCTACTTGGATGGGGCCATAAAAAGAAGAAAAAAAGAATAAAAAAAAAAAAAGAAAGAAAAGAAAAAATAAGGGAGGACAAAATAAGCCTATTTGCAGAACTGAAATGTTGTTCAACTGATTTTCTGTGATTTAGTTTTACCTTACTAGAAACTTGAAATTACAGTTTTGAGGGATTTTTTTTAAGATTAATTACTGTGTATTATATGTGCTGTCAATTTCTGAAAGTAATGTCCCTTGGTATGAAAAGAAATTCCAAAATTCCCGTGATTATTGACTTGCGATAGAGTCAGAGTCAATTTCTATAGAAAGACAGTGAACTTAGTTTTCTAGCGTATTGTGTTAGCTGGTTGAAAAACTATTTCTATACAGAGAAAGCACATAGATGTAGCTTTAATGCTCATCTAGTGGTTTTGTCTTTAGCTACTTTCAAGCAAGCAACAGTCATATGTTGTACATTTTAAAGTAATTTTTTAAAATAGTTTAAAAGTTTAAATAGTTAATAGTTGAAAAGGCTGGATATAGCTGTTGTTGAGGACCACATGTTATTACAAGTAATTGGTTTTTATGCATTTTGTCTATAGAGCAGGTGTCTTTAGACACTTTTTGAAAGTGTCCAAGTGGCTTTCTAAAAGTATGTATATCAAATCTCTTTGCTTTTTGGGTATTACAGCAATATTCTGAATGTCCTATACTTGTAAAACCAGAGCAAAACAAAGCTTTGAATCTCATTGAAAAAATGAATACTTTCCTGCCTTTTAATTTTGTGTTGGCCACTCTAACTGTTGACAATTAATGACAGAATAGTGTTCTCACTACTTATAAAAAGGAGTTAGCCTTTTAATTACTTTTCTGTTGATAAACTGAACACAGAGCAGAGATTAAATTAAAGGAATTGATTCAAAGTGTAGTAAATGTAGCCTTTTAGGTAGCCTTCTTTGTAGGCTCTTTCTGTTGGTTGTCTTGATAATCTTACTTCTCTTCAATGTCAGAGGATTAAAGTGGCACTTGACAAGAAAAAGTATTGGAAACAGAGTAGCTAAAAACTAGGGAGAGCATCAAGACAGAGATTGTTTGAGGATGAAATGTGTTGAAGAGGATCAGAGAGTTGTAAAGACAATAAGGTTACCTGAAGTGACTGCTAACATGGTATCTCAAGAGGATTTCTGTTATTACTGTGGTTTAGTCTTGTGATGGATGTCCTGTAAAACCCATCCTTAAATAAACTGTATTTAGCCTGCAGCCTAATGAACCATGCTGATGTTTGTGGTTTTTAAAATATTTTTTATCTATCTATCTATCTATCTATGAATCTATCTATCTATGAATCTATCTATGAATCTATCTATGAATCTATCTATCTATTAATCTATCTATCTATCTATCTATCTATCTATCTCAGTATCAAGTTATGAGCTGTCAGTTTGGTGTGAGGATCCACTATTACCTCATATAAATGAGGTTGTTCATTGACTAACAAGGTGCTAGTCTTGTCCATGTCTGCTCAGTCAGAGATTTACATATTTCAAAGGCACCTACACATATCCAGGGTGGATTATTGCTGCAGCAAACTGCCTCTCATTACCAAGAAAGCTACAAGGCAGTACTGCTCAAGAGAGGTAGCCAAGGCAGAATTTGTGTTTAGGAGTGTTTCCAGGAAATATGTAGTGGAAATCAATTCTAGGCAAGTTCCCAGCTTTCAGAAATTTGAGAAGAAAATCCCTGATTGAAAGGGCTACAAAATTACCCTGTCAACTGGTTCTATTTCTCTGCCAGCTGAATGAATTACAAAGAATATTCTTTAGCTAAGAAACAATTAACAGGTATTAGAAAATACTGTTTCCATGTTCCTTCAAATATAATGATTGAATTTTGTTAGAATTCAGTAATGATCTTTATCTTCAGGATTAGGCTTGAGTGACTTCTTCTTATGGTGCCTCTACATCAGAGTATTAGCCCAGAAGGAGTGCACAGATGCAAGGAATCTTTTAGTCATTTTTACTATTTTTTTCCTCTTTACTTTTTCCATGAGACTGGGGCAGTCTCAGAGCACACAAATTAGATTTATTTCAGATGGTTGTCAAATGTGCTCCAAAATGGCACCTAGTGCAGCTGGAATTATTAATAGATGTTCATCTTCCCAAACTGGCTTAGAAACCTTCAATAGAAATCGCTGGAGATGTGTATAATATGAATATTGGGGTATACTTAACTACTGTTTAAATCTATGAAGTGACAACTTTGTGAAGAGACTAATCTCCATTAGCTGTGATGTGCTGGCATGTGCCCTAGCACACAGCAGATAAATGTGGAATTCAGGTGTTTTCATAGTGTAGTCAGGAGGATCACTCCCATCCGTGTGACAGCAGACTGATCTTGTTGATCTGCTGCTGCAGCTGAGGAAAAGGCTGCATTCCCATTAGCTCTGCACCCTCCACTGCTCTGGATATCAATCTTCCTTTTTGCTTATGCCTGGAGCTGGGATTTAGCTTCACTTAGGACTTGGACCATTTCAGAGTGACTCCTAGGGATGTATTCCTATATTTACTTTCATGAACAAACTAACTGGACTGAAAATAATGTTCAGTCCTGTTATAACAGAAGTCTTCTAGACATCTCCTAGACTAGAAATGAGTGAGTTGTGACAAACATATTTTTCCTTTAAGCTTTAAATGAAGTGTTGGAGACTTGAATGAGGTGCACTGGATTTTGATTTACATATTGAAAAAGCTGGTAACTGAATTTTTACCTACATGGTGTTCTATTTCTACTAATCCTAAAAGGAGACCATGTGTAAAATATACTCTTGATTTAAATTGCTGTTGATTTTACTATCTTGCTAATGAAGGATGAGGAATGCGAAATTAGTTATGTTCATAAATTGTCAACCCTGAATGTTTAATCAGCCTGTTTGCAAGCTTTCTTTCACCACTGCACGTTGATCATCCTGCTTAATTTCTTGTGCTGAAAGCAATTTATCTGTAGCTCTTTGTCCTCTAGGGATAAGCTGCAGTTTTGAGGCAAAATAAAATTTATTCAAATGATTCATCTGTAGTGAAATCTGATGATTTAAACCTTCAGGTTTTCTCATTCAGTTCTTGTGCTTATTAAGAGAAAAATTACTGGTTATCCAAGCATCCTTTTCAGAAGATGTGATCATTTTCTTGTAAAAAAGTAATGAGTAAGAACATGATTTTGTAATGTTGTCTACTTCTAAAATATAGTATGAGTACTTCTTCTGCCTCTGTGAAATGGACAATCAGGCTGTTCTGGGATAGAGTAGTTGTGTATCTTGATAAGACTCTTGCATTCCTTCTGCCTGTGATAATGTTTTTATCCATACCACGGACAGCTTGGTGTATATGCCAATTGACGTGGATTTGTCCTGCTTTTTTCCCAGTGCAACAATTATTTCGTAAAACTTTCTTGGGAAGCCAATTCTTTTCTTTTCTTTCCTTTATAACTAGAAGGCATTGGTAGAAAGAGGACTCAGAGTGAACTCAGGGAGGCATGAGGAATGGGTACAGACTGAAAGTATAGCCACATCAGTGTTGGTGGAAGCAAGATGCAGAGGCCATCTGAAGCTCAAGGCTTCCATGCGTAACTGGAGTGCAGTAAACCTTCCGTAGATGCCCAAGGGCTCTGTGGCTCTCTCCAAAGTTATCTATAATTTTATTGAAGCAGCTCCCCACATTTTGAAGTGCATGCATTGCCAGGGGTCTAACTGTGACACCTGTAAGACTGCACTAGCTGTCCAAGGCATTCCTCACAGTCAATAGAGATAAGTAAGTTCATTAATCACTTAAGTAAGGTTTATCCTTGGTTAAGAGTCCAAACAAAAAAGGAAAATTATGATTGTGAAAGGCTAGGATGAGTAACTAAAGCTTTGATGATTGATTCTTAGGTGTATAGGGCACAGTCTTCAAGGGATAGTTTTAGATACTGAGTTTTCCTTTTATTCAGTGTGCAATAACAATTTCAGTTTGCTAAACAGTCTACATTCTTTCACAATTCTCTTACAAATTCTGTACATAGAGGTACAATCAAATAAATGGAGAACTTTCAAAAAATATTACATAAAAATACATGCTTCTTTTTGAAATCTGTAATATTTAAGCTTAGTAAGGTACAGAAAAGAGACATTTTCAGCTGGATTTGAGTACAGAATGGAGAATCTAAAGAAAACAAAGGAGATTGATCAATGAAAAACAAACACTGAAGATGCTTTTACTTTTCCAAAGAAGAGGGGGCAAAGGCTAGAAATCCATGTCAGCAAAGCCATAGCGGGTTGTCAGGGCTTCCTTAAGCATTGTTCCTAAAAAGAGTTTTAGATATATATTTTGCCTCAAAACAAAATAGAGCCTAAATAATAAAAATATGTTATCAATTTCTATTCAGCAAAAACTAACTCAAGCAGTACCCAACACTTTGTGACTTCTGACCACCTTCGAATATTTTCTTGGGCACAGAAAAAAGAATTGATTGTATTAAAGGATCTTTTTCTACCTAACTAAACGTAGACTAGCATGAAATCACAATAGTGCTCAAAACACTAGCCTTCCTTCCACCTCTTACTTGCAGGGTATTACTTGCTTTTGCATACAAGCACTTCTAGACTCAGTTTGGTCTGTGCTTGTTCAATGGAACTTGGAAAATACTGTAATGATGTGCTATCCTCCTGTCTTCCACTTGAATAATGGTTCTTACTGCTTGAAAATGCTTTGTGAGCCCATGAGATAATAAAAGCAAGATAAAAATAAATAGTAACTACCCACACTGCTACCACTTCTCCTCCATAGGTAGAAAGATCTTCAGCATGTAAAAAAAACTAAAAAGTAAAAGAAAAGTAACTGTACTGACAGTAAGTTTGAAAATGAGTAACAACTACTTCATGGACTTGAACCTTGTATGCCTGTACGGGGAGTACCCAGAGTAGTTGGGAATGTTTCTTTAGAGGTACATAATGTGGAAGTGATGAAGAGGAGCTGCGCATAGAATCTAGGGAATTAGTGCTTAATAATTGGGCTTTATTTATATCTCCTTGTGTAGGAAAAAAAAAAGAAGCCGTTCTCTTTCTGGCTGGAGCAGATTACCTGTACATTAAATCATTTTCTGGACATGTCAGTAGGTTTGCATAAGGTAAATTAAATAGACTTTCCTTCCATAACTGTGTATGCTTTGAACCATAGCTCAGGTTTGCATGTTTGACTTCTGGAGGTTTGTGTTAGTGAGACAAATCACATCAGGAGAGGCAGTGGTCTGACGCTGAAAGCACTGCCTGGAGCTTCACAGGGTTTTCCATAGGGCTTGAACCTCTCCCTCCCCAGTTGATTTCCACAATACTCACCAGTTCTGTGATTTAGAACAATTTCATGGACTAAATTTTAAATGCACATGTGCTGATTTGGACAAAACAAGAGCTCCTTGGCTTCTAGGGTAAATTTGTAGTTGAGCAAACACCCTCAAGGCATTCTTTCAAACACAGGCTGAAATTGTGAATCTCTTTGACTGGTCCCTACACTGCTTTCCAGGTATACTTTTGGGATACATTTGAAGAGAGGAAAGACATTGTTTGATGCACAGAACTGGGAAATCTGATTTATTGTCTGTTCTGTCCTAGCATTCCTACATGATCTTGAGCAAGGCGCTTGGAATATACTTCTGTTCGGAATAATACTTATATTTAACACTTGCATCTTGTTCAAGAGAGTGAAAGCCTTTGGATATTCAAAGTGTTATGTGCTGACTCTATGATCACACACTCAAAAAAACCCAAACCAAAACCCAACATCTCCCTTTCCCAAACGAAAAAGCTACCACTGTTTTTTTAACGATTATTTCTGTTTACCCTGAAGAGCTATTTTTCAGGAAAGAAGCTGGTTTTCTGTCTTGTACATCAAGTAAATGGGAACCACAGGGCTCCCCTGCCTCCTGTTATACATCCAGCCTCATCGCCAAAGGCTATCACACTTTTTTTTCAATTATCTGTGCACAGAAAACATCTCCCTTTATTACCACTATGTTTTGACTTCTTTCTGGCCTTTAATATTGTTTCTAATGGCCTGCTTCTAATGAGTAAGAGGTGGGCCCAATTAAAAATATTCCCAACTTGCACAACAAAGGAAGACTTAATCAAGAAAACAATGTCGTATACAAATTCTAGATGAACTTTACTCAGCACCTGCAAAATACAACTTTTTAAACACACGTATTGTGGATGTCTGAAAACATAATATTCTGGTTTCATAAAATATCAAAATAATGGTCTGTTAGCAAAACCTTTTTCTTTTTGTTTGTTTGATTGATTGATTGATTGGGTTTTTTTTTATTATTTCCATTTTCCACTCCAGTAACATCAGAGAAGAAGTGAAACCAGGGATCATAAATAATCTACCTACAAGAGATGGCCAGTGCCTGGAGAGGGATCACAGGTCAGCAAGAGTGCCTGAAGTGTGGCATAAAGGAATTTCAGCCACTCCAGACAGTAAGTTGGCTCCACTGGGGAGTGGAGTGTGTCTAACTTAAATGTGTCTATACAAGATATATTCCATGGGGCATAGACAAGATGAGTTAGTTAGAGATGCGCAAGTGCCTACAGGGCTAGAATGTTACTGGCATAACGGAGAGAGGATGAGATGACTCCTATGACTGGAGCGTTGGAATGGAATGATGCAGATTCTTTAGGAAATGAGGCAGGGCAGATGAGGAGGGGGGTTTCCCTCTGTGTCAATGATCAGCTCTGCTTTGAAATGAGTGAGAAGCCAGCTGAGAATTTAGGGGTCAGGATTGAAGGCAGGCACACACTGGTGACATTACAGTGTTGGTCTGCTACAGACTGTCCAGCCAGGACAACAGAGTGAATAAACCCCTCTATAGAGAGAAAGGAGCAGACTTCAGGTACTGAGGCATAAAATCAATGACTGATGAAGAAAACAGTAAGAGTACCCTTAAATGTCAAGCTTTTGTGAATGGAAGTTTTAGATCAGGCTATAGACCTATGTGCATAGAAAAATAGGATCTCAGAAAATAATATTTTATGATTCGATGCAATAAGAAACTTTTTTGGTTTTGCTATGTTTTCTTACAAATTTTTGGAGTTCCTGATATTGAATTCAGATCCAAGAAATGACACATAAGAAAATGAATGCAGCACAAGATGTACTTTTCCTAGTCTCAAAAGTATGCTTTCAAACTTTTCTTGCCATCTGTTTGCAGAAATACTTTTTCATCATCTTACTCATGTTGGTCCCTCTTGCCCTCTGTCCCTCTCTCTTAAACACACATATAGAGAGTGGGTCTTGCATTACTTGACAGCCTGGCATCGGTTGTTTCTTTCATCTACACAACTCAGTGAAATAAAGAAACAGCATTGGTTATAACATATAAGAGGAAAAATTATTTATTGCTTTGGATAAAGCAATAAAGAATAGCCAAGAATAACTCAGAAAAGTTTTAATGACAATAGCTCTTAAAGAAACATTGCCAGGTGTTTTCCTAGAGGTATGATACAATTCAGAGATAATATACTGCAGGTAGGGTGTTTAAATGAGTTCAGTATTTTTAAGAGTCTTACTATCCCTAAACTTTCTCTTTATTCCCAGAAACTGCATTTTGAATAACTCAATTTGATTGTCCACTAATTTACCTTGATTATATTAAAAATATTTTTGCTATGCTACGTGTTGAATAAACTCTTTTATTTCTGATAGTTAATAAAGTATATAATCTAAAGCAGTGATAATTGTTCAAACTCATTCAGTCTTACGAGTAATATCTTCTAAAAAGATGAAAAATACTTTATGGTAAACAGAAGACTTTAGAACAGTCTTCTCTGATATAAGCAATTCCATCTTATATGCTTTCTTTGGATTTTATCTTGATTTCTGCCTACTTATTTCTGCACAAAAATGTGAGCACAGATAAATGCTTAAACAAACGTTGTTTTAAGCTCTGGAACCTCTGTGAACCTGCAAAACTGAACGAGGAGCTGTAAGTGCTATAGTCCTTTCTGCTATTTACACTAGCCAACTGGAAGGCAGAAACAAATACCAAAAGACAGCCAGGGTCAGTGTAGTGAAACATGGCCAGGATAAATCATTTAAGAGAAAAAGTATTCTGCAAGAATGCACAGAATAGGTCAGGCTAAAATGAAACAGGAAGCTTCTGTCAGCCATTTCAGAACAAGTAATATAGGCCTTAATCTTAACACATAGTGCTGTTTTTCCCATATGTTACTGAAAAACAAGATTATTAATATGTATATTTGCATATATTTTTTATATTAACAAGGAAAATTGTTTAAGTATTTCAAGGCATTTTTTAGCATATTTAATGCTTCTATTTCTTATCCAGATGGACGCTACACATCTTATTCTTTTTGATATAATATGAAAAATGGAATCAGAACATCAAACACAGAACAACAACTAAATAAATTGGAAAATATCTAGCAGCTTTAGAATTCTCTGCTTGAAGTCACTTACACAAACTTCTGATCCTTTTGGTAAAATGAGGCAGATTTTTTTTTTTTTTTGGCTGGGGG
>VXBQ01017281.1:552518-760556 GCA_013400175.1 Phainopepla nitens
CAATAGCTCTATTCATGTAAGAAGTGATTTTCTACCTAGCTGATAACTACCTCAGGAAAATATTGCCCAGTTGCAAGTACTCAGACTTTGTGCAGTATTTAAACAAAACAGTTCACCAGATTTTGAGTTCCTGAGATACTAATTAAAATACACATGAGAATAGAACTTTGGCATTGAAATTATATCCCATGTATCCCATACTGAAAGATATTCCATAGCACTGAAAGTTGACTGAAATGCAATATTAAATTTGTCTCCCTAGAAATTCTACATCAGCAAATCTTAGAAGTTTTTATCTACTAGGATCCTTACAACCCAAGCCATTCTATGATTCTATGATTGTTCCATTCGTAAAAGAGTACTCTGTATAACTACCCTAGGCTACAATTAAATTGAACCCATTCACCATTTAGTTAAGCTTTTTCCAAGAAGTATTATCCACAGTCAATTATTATTGTCTTTTCTCATTACTGTGGTGCAGTTCAAGTAAGAAAAACAATGCAAATGTTTTTGAAATAACTATTTATCCTTTTATTGCTTAGTTTAGTTTAGAAAGGGGTCATGTTTCACGCAGACTTAGATGTAAAAGCATGTTGAATATTTTGTATATTTTGTCCTAATCACAGGAACATATTGTTACTGCAAATGCTGGATTGATGAATGTTCAGAGACTTGTTCTTGTGTATATCATAGACTCAACTGGGAGCTCTTATGTGAACAAAATTGTCTAGTGGAAAAGGAAGTAGAATGTCAAATGGAAGTGTGGATAGTTTTCTGATTGGTACCAAAGCACAGGTGAATGTCTGTGTCTGAATTAATACAAAATGATTGTGATGTTTTAACTGCTTTGTATGTTTTCAGTATGCATTAGTTTTAAAGTATAATTCTGCAAATGATGCACAATGTGCTTGCTCACTAGTCTTGTGTAGTCTGCTTTTCTCAGAGGGAGTTGTTCATACATACTAAGGTAAATTAATTTTAAGTCTTTGCAAGATCAGGGTCACATAAAATGCAGTAGAAATTTCAGTAAGTCAATTTCTGAGAACTTTTTTGTTTAGTATTTTAGAGCCACCACATATCCAGTTATTTTACACAGATTTGTTTTTCATGTCTTTTAAAGCAAACATAAGATACAGGCATGAATTTTTTATACACAGCACTATAATTTTGTAAGTGTGACTCATCTTTTTGAATTTAATGAGACTCTGTATAGGTAAAGTTATTAATGTTATGGGGTTTTTTTTCCTGCTGTATTGGAGTCTATGGACTAAAATGGTTATTAAAGTACTAATTTGGCCACATTAAGTACTTTTAGACTGTTTCATAAAAATGCAGAGGATAATTCAACTTTGTTATTGAAAATTAGCTAGTCACCTTGTGGCACTTTCTTATGCAATCATCAGTGCCCTTACAAATGTGTTTCTCCCGAATTTTAGAGGAGGAATGATTTATATAGGGTCATGCAACAGTTATAGGACTCCAGATGAAGATGCAAAATTAGGTGCATTAATGGTGCTTGTCTTTTTGTACTGTTTTCATGTATATCCAGTCTTCTTGACAAAAGGAGTGAACAAGTTCTATAGAAGTGTTTGGCCTTAGTCAGAGCCTAGCTACTCAGATCTAATTGAAATTCTCTTCCTTTGATATGACATTCCTGATTCATCATATGAGGTAGAAGGTATTGTGTCAATCAGTGCTTGACATGCAGGATTTTCCTTTTTTTTTAAATTGTGTCTAAGAAACTAGTCAAAAAATAGTCATGTACATGACTAATACTTCCATCTAATACCTAAACTAGAGGAAAAGCCAGACATACAGATTTTTCTAATTTTTTGTCATTGAGTCTTTGTTTTAGCATGGTTTTGAAAATAGTATCAATCCTTCTGCACAGTAGGGGAACTGTGCTCTCTCACACTTTGAAAAGGAAATTTACTATTCCTTATTAGCAATGTATTTGGAAAGAGGATGATGTATTTGTTGTTAATATTTTTATTGTATCTTCTTTTAAGCACAGGAAACTTGTAGAGATTCTCACAGGCAGATTTTTTTGTCTAAAAAAAAGACACGGGAAATGGCACCTTGGCAGAGCATAATGCTTCTGACAGGAAACTAGTCTCTTGAATGAGACAGTTGTTTTCTGTTCAGTTGCAGGAGCCTCCATGGCAAGTGTCCCTGCAGCAGTGTGTTTACCTGGATCAGATTAAGACTACTTGTAATGCTATTTCACCTATTTCCTACAATTCAGTTGGCCTTCAGTCCTTAATGACCACTCCAGAATCTCATATGTTAATACTGAATGTTTTAAATGATACACATAACATCTCCTACATTAACTATATATAGACTGTCACACGTGACCATTTCTGCCAAATGCACAAAAAAACTCTCTGCTGGCTGTTTACAGCTATCCGTTTTGGTCAGTCTTGCATCAGGAACTGCCTGAAGGAGTCAATGAGCCTGTCAGATTCTTTATCCAATGTAGCTGCATTTTTAATAAATGCATATTAATAAATTATGCACAAATAGCACATGTATTGAAGCATACAGATGGTGGCTATAAAAGAGTCTAGGCACTGCAGGGCCTGCTTAGGAAAATTCCAGGACTGTCTATAATTCACACCTGGAGAGCTCCTGTAACAGAATTTTGTTGTGAAGCTTGTTAAAGGCTTAGTCACTGACTTTGCCTCACATGCTGTCTCCTCAGTGCTGAGAGTATTTGGGAGGCTCTTGCACCAGCCAAGAGCTTCATTAATTCATTGACAGAGGATGCTGGGTGTGCATACAGCCAAAGCACTGATATCCACCTAGGCCACAGTTGGAATTATTGGATGGACTTGAATTTTATGCTTATATTCCAATTGTAACTTTGATTTTACAGCTTTTGTTAGAAAACAAATGGAATCCTATTGGAATTCTTGAAGACTGATGCATATATTCATATCTGAATTGATTTTGCCTGAGGTCTTTTACCTGAATGTTTTAAAAAAGTAAGAAACAGCTTGGTGGTTTGGCTTGGTTTTTGTTTGATTCTTTGTTCTAACAATGATAGTCGAAGTATACTGAATCAAGTGTGTAAAGGTATTAGTTTTGCTCAGTGAGGTCAACAGTGTTTTCCCCTTTGTGATACAAAAAAAAGCAGTCACGGACTGATGGAAAAGGTAAATGAAAAAGCAACAAGGCAAGTCATTGAACTTCTCAAGAAAGCAGTTTTCACTATTCAGCTGTAGAAATTTAAGGCGCATTTTACTTTACAAAATGTAAATAGGAGGAAGAACTGTAATACAGGCAGGGTTACCAAATTGTAAATAATTGCAGTGTTTAATCATTTTGTATAGACTAATCTTCCAAACATATGGTTTTTATTGGCTCACCTTAATTAATCTGCAGGAAATTTTGCACTTGATCATAACAAGGTAAGTACTTGATATTTTATGAATTTGTCAGTTGTAACTGTATGAAATCTATTACCTCTGACTCAATATATATATGATTATTTAGGAAAAATATTTTATTGACAACACTCTAAGAACTTATCCATTAAATCATAAATAGGAAAGAAGTAGACTAGACTAGAATTATTCATTTGTAAGGGAGCCACAAAGATCATTACTCCTATGCACCTCTACAGCAAAGGCTACACACCATTTAAAAGGAAATCTCATATCATCTCTATTTGTGACACAGTTACAAGAAAGAGAAAGTGCTGAAGGGCAGAAATTATGTGCCTTATGAATTTTTCAGATTTTTAGAATCTATAGTTAGTTATTCCAAATGGCAGCTGGGCATGGAAAATATTTCATGTGATTTCACTGTGTGCCTTGCTTGAATGCTTAAGATTGTTGTTCAAATATCATATTCAAGTATATACTTCCAGAGAAAATACCCAGATAGACACTGCCTTATTCAAAGCAATACTTATTATTTTCTCTTACATTTGGCTCTATATATTGCTGTCATCAGGGTTAATGAATTATAAGATTAAATCTTTTAAGTAGTACCTGCAAACTGTTCAGTAACTCAGTTCTCATGGAAACCAAAATGAAAGATATAGGGTGCCTTGAATAAAAATATCTTTAAATATGAAAATAATTTCCTTGGCCCCAATCAGTATTACTGCATTCCTTCATGTTTGCATTTCTCTCAAAGGTAAGAGTCCAGAAAATATTATCACACTACTTGTAACTTTTACGCGTTTACTGTGGTGCACTATATTACATTGCGTTCTGTATTTCATATCAAAAGAAATGATGCATAGTAATATATGGTGATACGTGTGGTTGTTAATGAAAAGATAAACTGTACCTACTGTTACATAAATGAATAATCTGCAAATAGACAGTAGAAGAGGAACAGGGAGGAATATCATAGCAAAAGACATAAATAGTAGAAATCCTTATTTATTGCTGTCTAAACATACCCCCAAACATGTTACTAAACTACTGTGCGTCTCACTCATTTTTCTAACCAACCTAAGATCATTCTATAAAACTTCCAATAAGATGGCACAAGAACTTTTGAATTCCCTACTGAGAGTCTACAATCAATTTTTTTTATGTTTGAATGCTTCCAATTTCTCTGCAGCTATTGTAAGGTACTAAGTGTTCTGGTTATTCATGACTGAAAGGTCATTAAATTGCAGTGTCCCAGTTGAAAATACTGCAATTTACATGACATTTATCAAGGAGATTATATGAATCTACTTTTGTTCTGTGAATTTAAAAGGTGAGACTTTTTGCTCTTTTCAATAGAGTAAGATTAAATAAATGAAATTGAATTCCACAGCATTTTTTTTATTATTTGAAAGAAAACATTTTCTGAGGTGATTGTGAAGACATTAGTGCTAATAGAACTCTTTGAAAGAATTCTCAGCATGTAAGTAAAACCCTTGATGTTAATCCAACATTACCATAAGTTTTTGTTAATACTCTTTTGTCTAACTGGTATCTTTTATCCATGTACATGTCGTATTATTGTTCAAAGTTCTATTGATCCAAAGAAGCCCTATGCTATAAATAAATCCATTTGCTGCAGGGTGTGAAGCAAAGGTTGCTTTGGTTTACACAAAAGGTTGCTATGTATATTCAGCATATGGTCTTTTTGGTACCCTAATTCAGGCAGGGGCATCTCTCTAAACATTTTAATAACTGGATTGTAACACATATGGATTAGAAATCAAACCCTCATTGGCATCTGATGGGATAATTTAGAACATATAGTGATGCTAATGTAAGACATACTGTGTCCTTTGAGGATAGTGGTAGAGTGATTAAGGTAAAGCTTGAGAGACAGAATCTAAGATGATTGCCCATGGATTACCCACAAGTAGGTATGATTGCTTAGGAAAGTTAGGGTCATTATGGTGCAAATTCAAGCTGTGTCCCTCGACAGTGTGCTGCTTGTAACAGAAACAGGTATTTGGAGGGCTCATGTTTGCTGGAGTTTTTAGCAGGTTCTTGAAGCAAATCTGAAGAAAATCTCCATGAATTCACCTTCTTCCATTCTGCTCTGAACTGATGTGGCCTCACCTTTTCCCACTCTGCTCTGATGTGGCCTCACCTTGAATATTGTGTTTTGGGCACCACAATATAAGAAAGATATTAAACTATTAGAGAGTGTCAAAAGGAGGGCAAGGAAGATGTTGAAAGGCCTTGAGAGGAAGCCACATGAGGAGCAGCTGAGGTCACTTGGTCTGTTCAGCCTAGAGGAGACTGAGGGGAGACTTCATCATAGACTGCAACTTCCTCATTAGGGGAAGAAGAGGGGCAGACACTGATCTCTCCTTTCCGGTGACCAGTGACAGAACCTGAGGGAACAACATGAAGTTGTGTCAGGAGAGGTTTAGTTTGGATATTAGGAAAAGGTTCTTCATCCAGAGAGTGGTTGGGTACTGGAACAGGCTCCCCAGGGCAGTGGTCCCAGCAGCAAGACTGACAGAGTTAAAGAAGCGTTTGGACAATGCTCTCAGGCATATGGTGTGACTCTTGGGGAGTGTCCTGTGCAGGGCCGAGAGCTGGACTTGATGATCCTGATTGGTGTCTTCCAAATCAACTTATTCTGTGATTCTGTGATTCTGTGATTCTGTGATTCTGTGATTCTAATCCAAGGGACTACAGGTAGACCCAGACTAAACTCATTGAATTCAGGAAGTTCTTGGTAGGAAGTGCTTTGCTTGGCTGAACTGCACCATTGTAACTCATGACCTCCAGTGAGGCTATATTTTTCATCTGACAGGTTTAGGTGGCTTGCAACACACCATAATTGTCAAATTTCTTAGTGTCCTTTTTTTCTTCATCCAAATAATGGTCATAAAATTTGGTCAAAATTCATGACTATTATTAACATTTTGTTTAAATTTGTGAACCAGATGACATAAAGAGATATAAAACTTCAAAATATTTTCTTGGGAGTTTTTTAGGTGAAGTTAAACCTGAGGAATTGTGACCAATATTTTCTGAAAGATTAGTGAATAGGTAAATAGCCAATATAAGTCTTGCGAAAAGCATGGGCTGATATTTCGCTCTAATGTGTTTAAAAATTTGACTTCATCAAACTGCTCATCAGAACTTTTAAAAAAAGGATACAAATTTGCAGTACTCTGATATACAAACACTTGAGTCAGGGTGCCATGTTCCCACATTTTCAAAATGAATCTTACAGTTTTTCTGCTTCTGTGTTTGTGTTGCAGTGACCCCTGTGTGTTTATGGTGGCTATGTTAGTTACAGGGAAACAGAGCTTTTTAGCTTTTTTCTTACAAGTGCTGTTGCATGTTGGATAGCTGGGGAGTTTGCCATTTGCTTCTAACTACTGCTGATAGTTTCAGTCAAATTATTGGCAGTCAGTCCTTGTCGTCTTAGCAGCATCTAAGCACGTGAGATGGGGATCGATTGAACTGAAAAGTTCATTTTCCCACAATTTCTTCAGCATCAGAAGGAATTATCACAGCCTTGCTGGCGCTACTCTACCATCTTTGTGGCTCCGTACTGAACTTCAGCACCTAAGGCTGACAAGGCAAATCTCATTGGCCTGAAATTCACAATCAAAATTAGACATTTAATTTGTCTTAAAATTAGATATTAGACTTAAAATTAAAGACTGCATTCTGCTCTATATCAAGAGAACTAAAAGCAAATACTTGGTTTTAATACCACATATTTTTTCTGAGTCTTTCCACACATAAGAGTTACGAGTAATAACAGATTGTAATTGCCTTCTGTTACAAAGCTCTAAAATACTGTGTTGTAGGATACCAGCACAGAACTTTGTAAAAAAATCTTGATTGTTTTTTCCCCATGCTGTTCCCAGAACTACTTTTAATTCTTCTCCTAAGGGAAAAACAGGCTGGCGTTTGGAAGACACGTTGCAGATCTAAGCCTCTAGTTATTGTCAGTAAATGCTCTTGCTGCTGTAGCAGAGCTACTTTGGCATTCTTTCAAAGAAAAGATTATTCATCTCAACTGTTTCCAAAGAAAATACATTTTTTTTCTCAAAGAACATGAATTTTCTACTGTCAGAAATAACACAATAAGTTGTGATGTCCTATTATAATTTGTATTATAATAATACAATGAATCATTAAAGTTACTGTGGTTTTCTCCAGTCTATTTTAGAAATCATTATGGGAATAAAAATGGTGTTCAGGAGCCCAGCCTCTGCAACAAAGACTCCTGACTTGAATGTATTTCCTAGTTTTATCCAGAATGAGAAATTTCTGTCTAAAATTTGAATAAAATGAAATTGAAGGGCAACATATCATCTCTATATTATATTATATTATATTATATCATATTATATTATATTATATTATATCATATTATATTATATTATATTATATCATATTATATTATATTATATTATATCATATTATATTATATTATATTATATAGCTATTAGGCAAAAAGTACCAAAACACACATTATTTATGATCAGAAACCAAAACACCAAAGGCATTTAAAAAATTCACGCTCTATGAAACTGAGAATTTATGTTCTATGAACACTCCTGGTTCCACACAACTATAGGTACAACTATTTTCTGCATTGGGGGACAATCATCTAGCAAATTCTTTCCCTGACAACTACAGAGTTGAAACCTTCTGTGACTTACAGTAACTAATCTGATTATTTCATCAGTCACTGAGGTTGAGACAGAAGTGAATATAATTAAAAATCCATAAATAAAACCTAATAAAAACCTAAATAAAACAACTGGAGAGAAAAAAAAATACATGACAAAAGCATTGCATAAGATAGGAGGAAGTGTACTGTTATATATTGTGGAGTATACAACATATTTTTCTCTCTGCTAGAGGAAGCCTTCAAAGAAAATAAAAAAAGGTCTTACTGATAAAATCTGAAAAATAAGGTGAAATTTAAGGGCAAATATAAAAAGAGGATGATCGTTAATGTTGAGACTTTTTTAATAGAGTACAGGAGTATTCTGTCTCCGTTTAGAAACCTAACATGAGCCAGTCAGCCTTCTTTGATTATGGAATTAGGGCAGAAAGAAATCAGCTTGTTCCTATAAATCCTCAGTCACTCACCTGTCTACCTAAGACACTTCCTCCTATTCTCTGGCCTTATCTTTCTGCCATCCCAGTTCTGGGATGTCAATCTTAATGCTTTTTTTTCCTCTCCTTGTTTCAGGCAGTTACCTCACTCCTCGTGGTTTTACTGTGGATTTTGGTGACCTTCACTTTGAAGAGCTGGCTGAAATCCAGTCAGAAGGCTGGAGGGTTAAAACCTGCTTAAAAGCTGGAGCAGGGAGAAACTGCTGGCTTGCTGGGTCAAGTGGATGGCTTTGGGTTTTGCTGGGGTGTAAGGAAAGAACTTGCAGAGGCCTGCTGAGTGAGACTATTCAATGGTGCTGGTTGCTGTCAGGGAAGGTGTAACACCTTCTCAACCTCCTCTGCAATGTAAAAGCAAGGGAGACTGCTTTGTTTTTCCCTCTATACTGCCTGTGCTGAGGCAGTGGAAGTGTGAAACAGGCTTAACAGCAGGTGCTTCAGAGCTGACTGGAACGGGTTCTAGAAGGAAAGCCCAGTACCGGATTTTCATATGTATGGAAACTGGAGAGCACTGTAAATGCTCCTGAAATCTCGGGAGCTAACCTACCTGAAGTGAGAATGCTGAGCAGGAAGCTGCCAGCCCTATGGGAATGTTGAGGAGAGGGTATCTTCAGCCTAGACTGCACTCAGCTGCCTTTTATGCTCTAGAGCCACTGCTGAGGATTTATGCACCAAAAAGACCTTTAGAAAAGAAGTTCCTATGACATGTCTCTCAAAAGAATTACGCTATTAACAAAAGACAGCTTTTTCCTTTTTTTTTTTCTGTAATTGCTGTGTTTGTTTTGTTTTGGTTTTTTGTTAGTTTTCTTGTATAATGCGGAACATCAGATTTTTTTTTCCCTTCATCTAACATTATTCAGCTCAGGATCCCAGGAAAATATTTCAAACAGAAGAATATGCATGTGGCTTTAAAGAAAGTGTGCTGGGTTGGGATTTGTGTCTAGGTTTTGTACTGTTGCTTCTCAATTAATTAAAACTGACCAAGATGGGAGAAGAAAGAAGGAATAACAGGCTGTTTTCTATATGTTATTCTTCCTTTTGGGACAAAGCAGATTTATTTCACCCTTGTTTTAGAGATCATTTTCAGTGTATGTGAGCTATTACTTTGACTGCATACTGATACATTTTAATGAAAGTCTCTTCATTAATTTTGCAGTGAAGTTTTCCTTTTACACCATGCCCTGCAGGTTTTTCCCACCCCTGTACATTCCTCTGAGTTTCTTTGGTGGTTTAGCATCCTAATGTACCTAGAGGGGCTGCTTGATGTTCGTATTCATAGTAACATCTGCAAACAAAATGCAGCCTTCAAGTTTCTGTACAAGTAAGCACTTTTGGGGCAGATATATATGTGCCTTTCTCTGTCCTTGAAGTGTAGATCACTCCTTTTTCAAATTGCTCATGGAGCTAATTTCAGCAAACTATCAAATGATAACTGCAATCAAATGCTTGTACTGTAGGACACCCCCTTGCATACACAAGTGGGAACAAAGCGCTCTTCCCCTTCTGGTTTCCTAAAGATTATTTTAGATCAGTTTCTGAACTGTCTAAAGTCTTCTAAGTTTTCTATAATGCATGGAACTTTTGTACCCTGTTAAGATACCCAAGGACAACGATGGGGGCAATTATCTTGTTCTTTGATTATTTGAATTTAAATTGATAAGCTGAATTTTGGCTCAGCTGTCAGAGACAAATATTTCAAGCCAGCTGTAACCATACTGCATTCATACAGGACTAAATTTGGGCATACCTCTTCTTCTCAAATAATTTGCACAGTAAACTGGTTTACGCTGAAGAGCAAAAAACCAAAGGCTAGGACTAGGAGCAAGCTGTTCCATACACGGAACTTAGGAGAAAAGAACTCATGGAAAGAGTTTTGCTTGATGCTCAGTGCCCAAGCTGCAGTATCAGCGTGCAGCCTTCACTGTCTCTCCATCCAGTAAACCACTTCTACAAGTTTGTTTTCCTCAACCTCTACCCAAAACTCTTGTGCTTGGAGGCAGGCTGTTTGACGGATGTTACCAGCTGTCATAATACAGATGAGCAGTGCCCTGAGGAGCATGCTGTCTTAGAATGGCAAGCTCTGCAGGTGTTTCTGAGGGCTTTGTTCAGTATTTTCCTTCCAAATGCATAGGGGCTGTATACTGGAACACGAATACCATCTGTTGCGCTCTTAAGGTGTCGACTCTACCAATAACTTAGAAAAAAGACTGCCATTCTGCTACTGTAATTTAATATATTTCAGCTGCCTGTAAGACTTCTGTATCTTTGTGATTTTGGGGGATTTTGGCCTATGTTAAGCCAGCTTTCTGTTCACATGTGCAGACAGGAATCTTTATTGATTCCTGACTGTGTAAGCAGTGCTGATTACGTTCTGCTATTATATGTCTCTGCTCAAGGCTGGCTGCTAAAGAGTCTGTGTTAACAGGGCAGCACAATTAATTGAACAGATTTGTAGCACAAATGGGTACCAAGAATGTTTCTTCTTTTCAAGGGTTCCATGGCACATGTACCACAGTGAGCATCAAGGTGCAGTGGAACCTTGATGTGCTAATGGCTAAATGACTGTGGAGCTATGCCCTGAAATTACATTTCAGCTCCAGGCTATAATTCTAGTGCTTGTACACATCAGCTCTTCAGTTAAGATATATCTGACAAAAAATGCCTTGTTACTTGAGATTAAGTGACTGAATAAGCAAAACATGGATTTTTTTTCCTAGCTTCACAGTGATTCTGTAATTTCATCAGTGCATGGGCAACTGTGAACTGAGCATTGCATATGTGCTTTATTCCATAGAATCATTGAAGCTGGAGAAGACCTTTAAGATCATCAAGTCCAACTGTAAATTCAGCACTGCCAACTTAAATACTACCAATAGTAAATAATTTCTCAAAGTGCCACATCCACATGTTTTTACATACCTTCAGAGATGATGACTCATCCACTTCCTGGGCAGCCTGTTCCAGTGCTTGACAACATTTTTGGTGAAGGAATTTATCCTAATGATCAAAAAAAACCTCCTCTGGCATAGCTTGAGGCCATATCCTCTCATCCAATCACTTGTAACCTGAGAGAGGAGACCTACCTTCAGCTCTTTTTACAACACCATCCTGTCAAGTAGTTGTAGAGAATAAGGTCCGAGCCCCAGCTTCCTCAGCCACTTCTCATCAGGCTTGTCCTCCATACCCTTTACCACATTTGTTGCCGTTCTCTGGGCAAATTCCAGCACCTCAATGTCTTGTGGTAAGAGGCCAAAAAACTGAACATAGTATTCAATGTATTTTGCCTTGTACCTATGCAATTGAAGAAACTGTGATTCCCCAAGTGTCATTATAGAATACACCTGTTTTTCCTCTTCTTTTGCATCTTCTAGGTAGTGCTTCAAATTTTAGATTTTAAGAATACCAAAATTTGACTTGTTTTATAGAAATCCTCTGGTTTCTGTGATGAATTTTTCCTGTCACACATAAGCTGACGACTGCTCAGCTTTTCTGTACAGTTATGCATTCTTTGGTTCAGTCCTGCTGTAGATGTGTTTCTGGGTATCCTTTTCTGAGTTAATCTGGGGAAAGCTTAACTCAGGAGAAAGTATATGGCAGTTTCAATAAGGAAAGTATGCTTAGTCCTTCAGGAATACTGAGGTTCATGTTCAGACTTGATAATGTCAACAATAATGAAAATTCAATGTTTTCAATCTGTGGTCTTTCCTAGCTGAATAACCATTTAAAAAAGGCTGAAGCAAAAAGGCATCAGGTTTTCTTGTATGTTCTCTCCACTGAGTGTCCCAAAAGATTCTCAGGAATAGTCCAAGTAATTGTTTAGGCATTCAAATCCCTCAAAACATATTGACATGACATGGAGTACCTTGCAGGAATTTGGACGGCAAATCC
Source organism: Phainopepla nitens (assembly GCA_013400175.1). NCBI lineage: Eukaryota > Metazoa > Chordata > Aves > Passeriformes > Bombycillidae > Phainopepla > Phainopepla nitens. The sequence goes on from VXBQ01017281.1 coordinate 564,971, forward strand.
TGCCTATGTGAACTGGTTGCTTCCTCTATAATGCAGCTTGAGTGAACCAGTAGGTAGGCAGCATAAATAAGAAGGAATAAAAGAGTGTTCTTGCATATAAGTGTCTTATTTTCAGCCATGGAAAGGGTTAATTTTTCACAGCTTCAGTGAGAGTTCAGAGCCTGGAACCCTGTGGGCATGGTCAGGAACCTAATGTTATTCCATAAGATCTTAGATCATTGGCAGGGGTGGAAGACTGTCTCTCTCACTTCCTGGAAGAGAGGGTGTTCCTTTCCAGAGTTGGAAAAGTGCAGTGGGTGGAAGGTATGTCTGCCATTTTTTCATTGTCCGGGGCCTGGTGAGTATTTTGTGTGTAAAACACACTCCCTTTGTATACTTTTGATATTAGTATTGTTGCTGTTATTTTCTTATCTCATTGCTGTTTTCAGTAAATTGGAACTTATCTCAACCCATGATTTCTGTCTTTTGTGCTTTTAGCTGGACGGGAAGGGAAATCGAGTGACAGTGGGAGCACTAAATTGGGGAATACAATGTCTAAACCATGTCAATAAGCTAAAAATGATCTGCTAAAATCACTGTGGATCCAGCTGTAGATGTCTGTCACATTAGAAACTGAAGCATTGTCACTCATATCCAATCTGACAATGACGTACTAGGAGTTCCTCAAAATCTACCCTGATTGACCACTGTCACTTAGTTACAGTTTTTGTAGGAAGAGAAAATATGACTGTTTTCTGTAAATAGACTCATTGGGTGCATAAAAATATCTTTGAAATCTTACAAACATCAGTCATATGAATTGGAGGTTAAAGAGTAAAGTAAAAATGTCAATTGCATGTTTTTGACTGTTACTGTTTTGTCAACAAATAATGATAGCATTCCAACCAAACGACAAAAAATGTTACTTCTCATGGAATGGTGTACATTTTTTAAATTAGTGCAAAGATCAGAAGAATGTAAGCATTATTGTCAGAATATCTGATTTATGGCTAGTCAGTATAAAAAAAGACAGGTTGAGACAAGAAAATTAATACGTTATAGTCCAAAACACAGCAACCCTGAACAAAAGTTGATAATGGAGACAATTGCAAAGACCAGAAGTCTTAGGGTACTGATTAGGATGGGCCATTGGAGAAACCACTCAGGCACCTTTGCAGAGGTTGAATCAGAAATTTATAGAGAAGGAGAGGAATAGGATACACAAGACTTCTCATATATTTAATGGGAAAGCTTTAATTTACAGGACAGTGGAGAAGGATTGTGGGATTGCATCTGCAGGAGATAAACATATTTTGTCTTAACATCTTTTGGGCAGCAAATACTTCTTCTGTCTTGAAGCTTAGTTGTTTTACGATAGATTGACTTATACAAACAACTCCTGAACAAGGTTTTTATCTGTTGTGACAAGCTCATTGCTGTTCTGTTTGAAGTAAATAGCATCCTGGTTTAGAATATACAGTCCTTGCAATGTGTAAGCACTGTTCAGCTGTAATTAAAATTTTATTATCAACACTATTTTCAGCACAAATGCAGGACATAGCCTCATACAAGCTACTATGAAGAAAATCAACTATATCACAGCCAAAAGCAGTGCACTGGGGTATAAAAAGGAACTGATTTCTGAGAAAAGCTTTATTGAGCCAGATCCTTATCATGGTTAAGAGACCATTAAACACCCCACTATCCCTTCAGACAAACCAGAAGAAGGAATCACAACTGAGAGGTATCTGGTGCCTCTTTCCATAACATGATATGAGTCCTCTTACTGCAAAGCCATCTGACCTGTTATCATGGCTTTTTTTCTGAGTATTATGCACTATAAAAATGTGCGTATGATATTCAGTAAAGTGCCTGTTTTTCAGGCTTAGATGTGTTCCCTAAATTCAAGCCATTTGGAGGATGAAAAAGTCAGCTAATCTTCCAGCATCAGTAACTTAATTCTCTATTTTCTTTTGTTAGATTGACTAAAATGCAAATGGATTTATCTGAATTCAGGAGTTCCGGCTATCTTCTATTCTGAATGAAACTTTCTCAGGCTTTAATGTGAGCTTAACTTAGCAAGTGGCCTAATAAGAAGCACGTTTGTACATGCTGCCCTGTGCTAATAGCAGCAGTTTACTCCGCCTTTCTCTTGAGTGAGGCCTGCCTGATCATGTGTCCCCGAACAGCTGTTTTAAGCAAAGCAGGCCTTGACCAAGTCAGCCAATGAAATGTATAAGTTAGCAGGAGATCAATCAGTTGATACGATTATATGCATTATTTTCTGCAACCTTGCTTCGGTTCTGAAAAATAGCATTTCTTTTGCATTGTCTACCTTTCCTTCCTCCAGCCACTTGCAGACAAACAGGTTTCTTGATTTTTCAGTTCTAAAATCGTTTAAGTCAAAGTAGTTGTACAACACATAGAACAGAGTAAAGAGGAGATTATATCATGGAAGTGAGTATTGGTTGTGAAGCTTGTGGAGATCTGCATTTGAATCTCTAAGTACTGATGATGGTACTGTGTGAAGCTGTATTCATTGTTTTGGACATATTCCCAGAATGATTGCTGTAAAGTGAGACAATTCAAGTCTTTCATCCAGAAAGGGTTTCTATGGGCTTTGCATTTTCTGTGTTGATGGAATCAGTTTAAGGCTTTTCGATTATATGAACTGGGTCTTTGGACATTTGTGTTATATTTTCTACCTCTCCCCTCATCCCTCCCAAGTACCATTTCCATATGTGAACTCATTGCAATCCTGCCAGTTAGAGTGCAGAAGCTTCTGAAAGGAAAATAATTAGCAGTACTGTCCAACAAGTCCCATAAATTTAAATGTGTAAGGTTATAGAAATGGAAAAAACCTCAGTATTTTTTCCAAAGAACAGGGATTTTATTCCAAGGCCTTTTTCACTTCTCAACTAAGTTTCAAGTGCTACAATATAAAATTTTCTTCTCCTTCTCTTTCTAAAAGCTCCATAATGATCTATATACACATTCTTTGACCTGGTGTTTATTTTATGAAGTCTTACAGGCTTCTACAAACCTATTTATGTCGCTAGGCCCTAACTGAATCGTGCATAGGTTGTATAAATGGAGTATAAGAGAGCTCTTGGTTTCAGCTTCATAGATGACTTATTGGTTCTCTGCCTGATGAGAGGAAATAAAAATCACATTCAATGCTTGACTGCCAGTGGTGACTTCCAGGCTTTCTCTTCTTTTAAAAAAAAAAATCTGTTGTTATAGTCAAGTGTCAAGAGAGTCTTGAAGAGAGCTGTAAAAGAAAAAAGGCAGTCACTAACACTACAAAAATTTAGGTTTGAAAATTACCTCTCTGCCTATGGGACTGGGGAACTGAGTGTAAAACATGGTATTTCTGGGCCTGAAGCTCATGTTATGGGGCTTTTTCTATGTTTTTGTTAATAAATAATTTTCTTCACAAGTAACTATTAGAATAATAACCCAAGGCTTATTTTACTTGGGAACTTGAAGCTGGGTGCTCTTAAAGTGTTTGGAAGCCTGAAATAAAACCAAAAAATATAAATCCTACATATCAGAATTAGCAAGGTACAGCATGAAAAATATCATGTTTTTTTCTAAAATACTAGCATCTTTTTTTTTAAAAAAAGTACTTGTACTATCTTGTTTTCACCACAATTTGGAGATATGCCCATGTTGTGTAAACTCGATGGTAAACTACATAATTTCTCAATTAGATGTAGTCAAAATCTATCCTTAAAATCAGATTTTATAGGGATACAAGAAAATTAGTGTAAAGCTGGGTTATTTAGCCAAAAATATTGGTCTACTCTTGAAGTTCTGAAGTACGAAAAACATCTGCCACAGACAATTTTGGTGTTAACTTCAGCTTTTTGTTTATCTGACCTGTGAGTTTTTCCATTATTTATCATTAGTTGCACAACACCATGTTCTTGAATTGGAGGAGAGCACTCTGTTTGCCCTTTGGACTAATTGGTTTGCCCTTCAGTGAGGACTTCACAGAATCACATAATTGTTAGGGTTGGAAGGAACCTCTGTAGATCATCTAGGCCAAGTCCCCTGCCAAGACAGGGTCACCCAGAGCAGGTTACAGAGGAACATGATGTAAATCCCCGGACATTGCACAGCAAGTTTATTTAGAAGTGGCTTAAGGTAATACTTTTCACTGAGGTGGCACAAAACGGAACTTGACAAAAGTTCTTGGGAGTTCAAAAACAAGCTTCACTGGCAAACATTAAAAGATCAGGAGCTGGCAAAATTTTAAGCAAAATTTCAATCAAAATAAAGCACTTCACAACTAATTGATTTAGCATACTCTAACCTATCCAACCTTAAAATACACAGATTTCAAGAAGAGGAAATTAGTGGAAGAAAAGGAAAGAAAGAAAGAAAGAAAAGAAAGAAAGAAAGAAAGAAAGAAAGAAAGAAAGAAAGAAAGAAAGAAAGAAAGAAAGAAAGAAAGAAAGAAAGAAAGAGAGAAAGAAAGAAAGAAAGAGAAAGACAAGAAATATACAGCTATCACCCTTGGATCCAGTGTGGTCTCAGATGCCACAAACACCAAGAACAATAGGGACTTGGCCATGTGTGTGTTTGTGCAATGGTTTTTAGTCTGCTCTGGCCTCCTGTGGCCACAACTCCCCCTCAGGTGGGGCTTCTGGTCTGATAGCCACTCTGGGACTAGGCGAGAATTCCAAAGGGGATGGAGTGTAGGGCAGAGGACCATTCCACCTTTGCAGAACTTGATCTGCCCTTTCCTCCCCACACATATCTTAGTTGTTTTGAGCCAGTAATCATTTTTTCCAGTCTCTCACATAAGTCCAGGTGGGTTTTGTTATTGTTTTCCTGGTAGAAACTCTTCTTTAGGCTACTATTACCTTGAAAAGACTGATCAAGATGGTAAAAAAATATTTCCAGATCTCGAAAAATGTGAGTTTAATTACCAGTTGAATACAAAGAAGAGGGGTTTTAGCTTGCATGTCTACTGAATATAAAGTGTACATGAAAACAGGAAGAAGGTCCGAAGTACAACCACTTTATATATTTAACAAGTATTATCTTAGTATTTGAAAGCATGAAAATAAAGGTTATATAAAATGATAATTATGTACAGCCTGATTAAAGATTGAGTGATACCCCTCACAGAGTTAACATCATCAAGAAGTTAGAAGCAATCAAACGTATACAAGAAAAATCAATCCCTCTGACTATGGGTTACTAAAAGGCTGGACCTCAGTGTCTAGGGTGCTGGTAAAACTTGCATTCAGAGGTGTTGATGGGTTGAGGAAGTTTACCTCTTTGGAACAGATTTGAGCACAACTTTACAAGCAGACACATGAAAAAGGGGTGGGAAAATGCAAATAGTTGTTGAAAACTATCATGTTGTCTTTCCCCATACTAATAATTTGAAGTAGGATATGGAGTAACTAAGCGGGATCTTGGACCCTGATTTTTAGTATCTAAGATTAGGTTTGCATTCATGGAGAAGTGAAGGGACATGTAACACATTGTTAGCATTATCAAGTATACTAGGCTGCTCTTATGGGTTTCAACAGTATTACATTATTTTCCTACCTGTAGATAAAAATGCATCTAACGCTCATGATTTGCTCTGTCAAATGAAATACAAGTGGTTGACATCCTACTGTGGTTGTTCATCTTGTAATGTCATTCTCATGGAAACACTGCAAGGATTTATACCAGTTTCTTGGAAGCCAGAGTATGAAAAGATCAGCTATTGATTATGCAATTGATTACTGCAATACTGGGGCAAAAAATAGAGTAGTGATTGATATTTCAACTAAAGTATAAAGATATATAAACCTTTCTATTCAAGGGTTACCAACACATGAATGTCTGGGGATTGTAAGCCTAAAGACACAGAAGATGAGGACCTGCCAAAATATGCATTACATGCCTAAATATTCTGTATGACTGCATCTCATTGCCACTTTTATTTAGACTAAATACACAAACTTATATGGAGTTAAGAAAATACCTAAGTAAGAGTTACAGCAATTTATAAAAGTATTTTTGTGCTCCAGGTTATGCTAATACATATTTCTTAAAAAGTATGTAATTTCAAAGGAGCAAAAATGCTTAAAGGTTTTGCTGTATATTGCTATATTGGTTTAAAGTAATCTAAAAATTAATCAGGTAATTTTTTTTAAATCTTCCTTTCTGAACTGAGCTGTTTTGGTTGGCAAATAGAGAGGAACAGGTGATGAGCTCCTTCCCATTATGCACAGTATGCAAGAGTTTGTCTAAATGCAGCCTTCAAACTAGGAGCTAATAACTTTCTCACACAGTTTCACTATCATTTTTTAATATATAAAAGCTTAGGAAGAACAGTTTAAATTAATCAGGATGTAGTCAAAATGGTAGAAACACCAGACAATTGTAGTCAGTACTGTTTTCAAGGTGTCTTTTCATGAATCAGGTGTTTTTAATCCAATATTTTTTCCATGCTGTGTTTTCAAAGATCAGTTAGAAATTTAATATTCTTAAGCATTAAAAATTGACTCTTAAAAATTAATTTAGAAGCTGAAAAAAAGAAAAAAAAGACTTTCAGTACTCATCATGTCACTGAGCTGGATTCATTACTGTGATTTTTACAGTCCATTTTTATATCAGTGCAAGCTCCATTGAGATTTCCATTCTAAAACTGGAGCAGTAAGTCAGAGCAGTAGCTCATGTTTCTTGTAGGAAAATAATAAATGTCCAACCAGAAATCTCTGGAGAGTTTAAGTTGAATGATTTTTAAATAATTCTTCCCTGGTAGGTCATATAGAACATATTTATAGCCAAGGACTTCAGGAGTTTCCTTTCTCCTTACTTGACCTCGTTTTTAGGTAATATGTGTTACTGTATCACTTCATTGAGCAACTAAATGCTGAGGTGAAATTTATGACCTTTGTGATAGAAACTACATATTTTGTTCACCAAAGTAGATTTTTCTGGCAATGACTTTGTGGCAGGTTTCCTTGACATCTTTTCAGACTAAAACACATGTGTGAAGCTTAGCTGGTTTCCATCTGTTCACCAGACCTTATTTTATTCCTTTTGTCAAAAATTTCTACTTACCAAAATGCCTCTTTCCTCCCCAGAACACTCTCCCTCCCTTTTATTCACCCTTCTATTTGTTTGTTTTTGTAAAGCTTTTAGTCCCTTTAAAAAGACTGTAATGCAAGCCAGCTACAATACATGCTATGAGGAAAAAAAATGTACCTGAAAAACTAAAATTCTGACAAAACTTGTCCTCCATCTTGGTCTCATTTTTTGTTGTCAATGTGTTGTTATTGCCAGTTGGGTGTAGGCAGCACTCCTCTAAACAACTCCAAGTGTGTAACTTTGGAGTGAAAAAATAGGGAGGGAAAGAAAAGTGATGCTCCATGAGCAAAACATCCCCTTCACTTTACTACTCTGTCTCAAGTTCTGCTCATTTCCCAAAGCAATGTCTTAAGTCTGCCAGAAAACCTGAAGAGTAGCAAGAAAATGTGTTTGCAGCTCTGCACTGAGAATGGAACCACTGGAGAACAGAAGAATGTAATGAGGAGGCCAGTGGTTTTATACAGAACTCTCATTGACCTCGGTGTTGTGCTGCTGTTCCTGGGCTAATTAGAATGGGACCTGCTCCTGTCGTGTAGACCCATTCCAGCCCTCCCTCTTATAATGTCTTAATTCTCATGGGAATGGCACTCACCCCTGACTTTACCTTTTGAATGTTGTAACTGAAAGTTGTTTTCCTATCAGTTATGGTTTTGTTGTTGTTGTTTTTCAGACTGAAATACATTATTTAATTTGCTGAGGGAAAGTTTTTCTGAAGCTAAAGTCAAACTTAAGGTTTGACTGTAAAGCAAAATTACAGAGTATTAATTATTATAGAATCATAATCATAAAATGGTTTGAGTTGGAAGGAAATTTAAAAATCACCTAGCTCCAGGCCCTCTACCACAGGCAGGGACACCTCCACTGGATCCGGTTGCACCATGTCCCGTTCAACCTGGTCAACACTTTTAGGGATGAGACATCCACAGCTTCTCTGGCAACTTGTTTTCAGTGTCTCATGATGGACAGTTAATAATTTTTTCCACATGTCTAACCTATATTTTTCCTTTTTCAGTTTGCACACATTAGTCCTTGTCCAGTCACTGCAGTTCCTGTTGAACAGTCCCTCTCCAGTTTCCCTGTAGCCCCCCCCCTTGGATAGTGGAAGGTAGCTAAGAGGTCTCCACACAACTTTCTCTTCTCCAGGCTGAAGATTTCCTATCAGTTCCTAAGTATTATTACAGTAGCTATACCTGAGGGGGAAAAGAGGCTCAAAAGATTATCTTAATAGGATTTCATCAGAGGCTATAGATGAATAAAATAATTGCACTTCATGATTCAAGTGCAGATGGCAAAAAACCCAAATACATCCACTATACAAACATACACTCAACAGACCTAATGCATATATGGCTAGCTGCGATGGAGGACTCTACGTGTGACGATAGCACGGGAGTATTTAAAATCCCCAGGTATGTATGTTTTTTTAAAATATAGCTAATTAGTAAATTAGTGTGAAAAAGTACTTCAGAAGGGATTTTTACCATAAGAAGAACACAATAAGTAAAAAATCACATATCTAGAGGGTCTGTTCTGGACCAACAACTTTAAAGGTCATGTTCTTTATTTAGTCTATCTGAAAATGTTAAATAAATAGCTAAGCTACCTTGCCTTTACTGTGTTTGTATTAATTTGATTTCTATTCAGAAATGTTGGACTGTGAAACTCTCTGGAAGAAAGATTCTATTAGTTCTTTTGTCTGTATATTTTGCATGTTCTGTAGCTAACCAAATACAAACAACTATAAAATTCAGTGTTCTAGGGTGATTAGTGTAATGTTCTAAGGTTTATTGGTTCTGGCATCTAACAAAATGAATACCATAACTTTCTATTAGACTGGTCTAAATAAAAGGCCTTCTTTACTTTAATCTGTAACTTTTTGGTGTGTGTGTGTAAAGCATCAGAAGCTGTAGACCAACAACCATGAAAAATGAAATCCTTTGACTATTAAATTGCCTTGGTATTACCTACACAGACTTTAACAAGAACAGGTTTCTAACTCATTTCATAGTCTCTAGGTTGCAAGCAGTTATTTAGATTTCCAACAGTGCAATCACCTTTCATTCTGTTATACCTCTCGTCTATCCCACTTCATTTATGGAGCATACCTGCCTGTTAGAGCTTTTGATTTGACAAGTCAGAAATCTACTTCCTATGGCTGAATGATATCTTCATCTAAGAATAGCTAATATAAGAATCAAGACTGCTTCTCACATTTTTCCTGGATTCAGTCCTTGGACATAGCCAAGGTGGTAGTCATCCTTTTGTCAGTGTTTTTTCTTAGAAATACAGGAATATATGAAGAATAAATTGCAGTTGTTATACATGGCAGTGACAACTAATGATATAGAGATCAAAAAACTGTCTTTATAGAATGGAAACACCTCAGTGACTATTTTTTTTCTCTGTTATTGTGTTTGAAGTTATGCTCTTTCCTTCTGACATGTTCAGAAGGCAATGGAAAACTGTGAAAGCCCTTCTGCAAATCCTCTTTCCCCCTTTCTCTTCTTTGTCTGCATTAACTGTACATCTTTAATCCAAACAAAGCTTTGATTTTTAAACTACATTTTATTTTCCCCTGAGGCATTTGGGTGACTTCTATTTGTGGGTAACACTAAAAAGCAAAGAACAAAAAGTAGAAAAATACTGATGCACTAGAAGAAGACTGGTGGAACAGGGAGCATAATATCCTTCCAACTGAGGTCTCCCGGGTTAAAGCACTCTAACACCTGGAATTAAAAGTGCATCTCTAATTCCTGCTCCTGCTACTCACCCTCTAATTATAAGGCATTTTAGAAAAGAAACAAAAGAAACCCAAACCAAAACAATTTTTTTATCTTTTCTGTGACAATGTTATACTTCACATAAACAAAAATTCACTGTAGTAATGAATAGCTCTGGAGCCTTCAGTTTTGGAGAATTTCACTCTCTTCCATGTATACTTGTTAAATTTACATATAGAGACATCTTCAACATAGCAAATATCCCATGCATATTTTGTCCTTAGCTGGTCTCATTTTAGAATGCTCACCCGAAGATGAGAACTCAGATTCCAAATTCAAATTGGTCTGAGGAATAGAGAAACATTTAAAGCTCAGGAGGAACATAATTTCTCCAATATGTCTGTAAACGACTATTTCAGATAGTTATCTTGGTTTTGTATATGTTGTGGGTTTTTTTCATTCAAATTGTCATTATTAAAATACACCAGAGCACCAGAACAGTTGGACAAGCTGTTTGAAACCTATTTTGTGTGGCAAGGCGAGACAGTTATAACTTTGTTTGGAACCACAGTCAGAAGAAATGTTTATAACAAGGAATAACGTACATGGGAGAATGTAATTAAGTGTTTACTGCAGTAACTTAATGAACAAGTAAATTAATGTAAAAAGACTCTGCTCTTCAATGATTTTATTTCTTCATTTTCTGGGAGGGTAACGGTGTGGTGAAATAGAAAGGAAGATCTGAAACTGAAATGAAATCCTTGTTGGATCATGTATATCCTGAGCGTTACAAATAGGATTATTTTATTCTCCAACATCTGCTGTGTAAGAACAATATATTCTATGTAAGTATTGCTCAATTAGTTATCTGTCATAAAATGATCTGGAAATTCTATAGTTCTTCAGTGTTTATTGTCATAAAATTATGTAGAAAAGTCTGATTCGGAAAGGATCTTGAAGGTCACCTAGTTCCAACCGTGCTGCTGTGGGCAAGGGCACCCTCCACTAGACCAGAGTACTCAAGAGTCCCATCCAGCCTGGTCTTGAACACTTCCAGAGATGAGGCATCCACACTCTCTCTGGGAAAGCTCTTTCAGTGCCTCACCATAACAAAGAAAAAGGCTACCTCCTAATATTTAAACTAAACCTACCTTCTTTGAGTTTGAAGCAACTGCCCCTTGTTCTATCTGTATATGTCCTTGTAAAAAGTTCCTTTCCTGCCCTCTAGTAGCCCCCTCCAAGGTAGCTCTGGAGTTTTCTCCAGGCTGAACCCCAACTCTTTCTGCCTATCTTCACAGAAGAGGTGCTCCAACCCTCTGATCATCTTTGTGGCCCTCCTCTGGACTTGTTCTAAGAGATCCATGTCCTTATGTTGACAGAGATTTCTAAGTCAGTGATGATCCTTTGAAAGTAGAAATTTGAGTTACAGTGGCATCTCAAGACCCAAGTAAAGCAAGACAATTTCTCATTCCAGGAATATAAAACCTCTGTCCTTAGGTAATGTAAGTCCATTTAATAATTTCAAATTAACCTACTCTGCCCTGGTTCTAGATTGTATGTTGCTTTTTAAAATTAATAATGAGTCTGATGTTATACAGGAAGGGTGAGAATAAAATTTTGATCTGTCACTGCATCAATAATTCTCCCAGGGTCACACTGGGCATAACAGATGAGGACTTTTAACTATATGATGTGTTGCACCACAGTCCCAGAAGTTGCCAGTGGCTAAGAACACGAACATTTGTTCACACAGCATGGAATGAAAAACTGCCTTTTGAAGTGCTAAAGTGAAGGGCTGTTACTCCCCAGAATGATGCTTGATGAAATGCAAGTACTTAAAATTTTGTGATTGAATGTGCTCATGATGTCACCATCAAGCATATTTAATGAGTAACATGATCTCTATCAGACCTGCAACAACATGCCTCTCTAAGAAAAGCTAAATAGCGACATTTTAAAAGCAGAAAATGTTCCTTTCAAACCTGAAATCAAATATTTTCTGAGGAGGCTAAAGGTGGTTATGCAGCTGGTTTCAGGATTTTCTTATAACAGTTACAGTGTCTTAGAAATGTACTGGGAGTTTTGTTCATGATTAAATATATTTGCTCATCTTTCTAGATTTAGAAATCTACCCTAAAACAAGTCAAGTGAATTATTTTGTAACTCCTGATTTGTTCTTAATGCATTCCTGTGTTACACAGATTCTAGAAACCAGATGCCAAGTCTGGTAGATGTGGAAATGTGGTGTATAGACATCCTCATGTATTTCTGCTTTTTGAGTTACTAGTATTGTTGGAAAGATGGTGTGACTTAGCATTAATGTAGCAAAGAAAGAAAAAAATCTGACCTTCTTCCATTGATGTTCCATAAATTTTAAATGGTTCCTTGCATAATTCTTTTGGAGTATATTCTAATACCTGCTTTAGCATTCTAGGTAAAATATCTTTTTTTTTTCCCTTTCTTGGGCTAAGCCTACTAGTGTCAATAACATTATTTGTGAAAGGACTGTAGATGAGAGTCACAAAGAAGTCCATGTTGAGCCTCTGCTTCATATGTCAAAAATCACCAGGGAAGTTCACAAACGAAAATTCCACATGGAACAATAACTCAAACTATAATATATAATTTGAAAGTCCAAAAATTTTTTCATAATTTTCAATAATTTAGATTAGTGCTTGTCTAGGGAGTAGAAAATAGAGATAAATAAATATATGGGAACAAGGTATGTTGTGTAGTATCGTATTACTTCAGTGAACAGTGAACACAACCTAGCCAAATAAATTCCTTTTCCTCCTTTTCATATCACTCAAACAAAGAAAACTAGAATCAGTAACAGGAATGTAAATAAATTAGAGAAGCCTCTCAAAAGAAAACTCAGAGCATGAGATTTTTCTAAGAGAAGAAATTCAGCATGTAGCTTACCTATATCAACAAAAACACCTGCCTTCATTTGGGATCCAGGACTAAAGTTTGTTCTTGAGTCTGTGTGTAAGTAAGGTTAATTGCCCTTCTCAAGTGCAACAGGAGAAAGCTCCTGACATTAATTATGGATAATGCCTGTGACCTCTGGGATGTAAAGGGAAAGATCTGGTCTTGAATTCCCTCCTTATTTGTTAAGATCATCACCTTAGCTAAAAGGCTGTAGAGCATTTCGGCATAGATTTCTCATTCTCATCTTGCAACATTTGTTTGTTTTTGTAGTGAGTGGACTATCTTCAATTATTGCTGAAATAAGGAGGTATCTTACTAGTTTTCTTTTTCATGTGACTTCTATAGTCAGTGGGTGACAGCATTTCTTACTACAGCCAAATGAATCCTGCATTATGAAAAATAAAAATATGTCAGCAGGGAAAAAGAAAAGTCTTAAGTTTTAGTATGTTGTATCTGTCTCTGGACCTGGTTTGTTTCACATAAATTAATGTCTTGAAAGTCCCCAGTCTCTCAAAGGCCAGGTGCATATTGTCAGGTCAAATTTGACAGCCTGCTCCTTGCTGACCTTTCAGTTGACTAGAACTAGTTCCATCATGTCCTCAGTTCCATCTCTTAAAATGAGTGAAGAAGGAAAGCAGTTCTTTCATGGATATCATTGAAGATTAGCCAGAAGATGAAAAGAATTCTCATTCATTAAAGCCATAGTGCAGGAAAACCTGCTAGCACACTTTCCTATTGGAAGTACAGGTTTCATTCTTAAACATCTGAAAAAATAGTAAATCTTATTAAGCAGATGTGATAAGGAAATAAAGTAGATTGATAGGAAGCTAATGATAAGGAAATAAAGTAGATTGATAGGAAGCTAGTAAGAATGTGCTGGAAGTACTGCATGTATATCTCAGATGAGAAGAATATGATATATTGTGTAATTTTTACAGATTTTTTTTTTTATAAATAAAAAAAAATCCAGAGCTTGAAGGAGTTACATCCATTTCCTTCACCAATACTATGGCTGTATGTTCTTTGTATTATTATGCTTTTATTCCTTGAAAGAATTGTTAATTATTTTGAAGAAATTTTGTGGACAGGATCGTTGCTGTTCATTGTTTACTCAGTACACTGAATCTCAAACCCTGTACTTACACTTGACATAGTTTTAAATGTGAAAAATAGTCAACAACCTCCAATATAGAAAAGGTAATAAAAAATTTAAATTTATTTATAAATTCAGGTTTTTTAGAGTATCTTTCAATCGCTTAAGGCATAATCTTCAGATAATTTCAGATATGATTTTATTACAACTTTTGACTTATATCTTCAAGATCTTTAATAAAGAGAGGTATATTATTATTTAAATTTTCAAAAACCTTTTAGTTTTCATTAAAATACATCTCTCATTCTTTGAATCATCAAGTTACATGGAATCTATCTAGTCTAAGAAATAAAGGAAACCCAAAACACTGAACTATTTAACCAGATTGCAGGATTCAAGCTCTTTTTTATGTTTAAATAGAAATACTTCCACTCCAAAAGCTATTTGCCATGAATTTTGTGTTTGTCTTAAAGACTATCTAGGCAATAAACTTTGAGGCTCTTGGGCTCTCTGAACTCAAGCGGGCAAACCACAAAAATTGAGGTTAAGTAAAAATGGTGATGCGGCATTCCTTATTAATTGAGAAGGATTCCAAAGCTAGGGCAACACAGAAAGCACAGAATTTGGACAGAAGAAAACCTGGCACTTTTCTCTATCTTGATTTCCTTTATCATGAAAGGTCCTTTTAACAAAACTGAAATGCTAAACCAGCTGGGCTAATCTGTTTTGTTCAGATGTATGCTTTAGAAATGGGATAGATTTAGAAGTGAAATAGCTTAAAATGTAGGACTCCATTCTGGCCTTCTCTGTATGAAAGGTCAGGCTGCAGGGTAGCTGGTCAGTTTTCTGTCTTTTCCTTTTATTCTGGAAGCTCAAGAGTAGCTGGTAGATTGTGCTAGAAAATATCTTGTCTAAACCAAATGCTTGGAGCCATTTTATTCACACTGCTCGGAGGGAAAATGAACAACTACTGCTATTGCAGCCCCCTTCTAGAAAACCATTAATTAAATCATATTTTCTGGGAACTTTAACAAGTTGTATTCATTTCATAGCCCGGCTGCAGCTTGTATTGACTTAGTAAGACAGATATATATGTACATACATGTATAGGCATTTGATAATTTGTTAATAAGGAAATATGGAGAGCTCATGCCAGGAAGAATCAAACTAGAAATTGCAAGTGGGCGAACTGGGAGTCAAAAGGGATATACCTGAATACCATAGCACTCTTGTACCTGCATGTGGCAGCATCAGAACACCATATAAGCATCAGGAAAGTAAAGTATAAGCTTAAGCAAAAGTAAGAACTTAATGGGCACATGGTTCATTTGTCTACTTTGCAATGTCAACCTCAAGAGTGAACATTCTGCCATGGATCATCTGTTCATATTTCCTGCAGACGGCTTTCCTGCCTTTACAGAGCATTTGAGTAAGCTCTGTTAAGAACAGCACCAATAGCACATCATCTGGGAGTACAGCTGTTATCCAGAGAGATGTCAGATAGGAAGATGAAGGAAGAGGAGGAATAAATCAAAACCAGCCTGCTAATGGCACTTATCACATCATGCTCATTTCTCTTAGCTGCAAATTTTAACATCTATAGGAATAGAGGGGATTATCCAAAGTACAAAGATTCCTTATGGCTGTTACCACAAGGACATACATTCTGGAGTATTTGAACTCTCTTTTTCAGTTAAGTTGTTTAGTAAAGTCCATATTGCAGCTGACAGTGCAACGTTTACAGGATCAAAAGAAAAGTCTTGTATTTAGCATGTGGATGCACTTAGAAAGTCATACTAGGCAAACAATGCTTATGACTAACTGCTTTACTGCAAAGAAATTCTCATTCTTTCAGTCTCTCAATCTCACTGCTTATAGGAAGGCAAACTGTTGCCTGCATCTGCACCTAAACTGTGAAATGATCTGAAGGTTTACTTGGGCACTGACTCAGGTGGGCTGGTTGAAAAGCTTCTTTTAGAAAGTTTGGAGGTAGTTATCAGCAACAAGACTATGAACAAAGCTTTGATAGAGAGGTCTTTAAAATTATTTAGAGTGTAAATTAACAGGATTAATTTTTCACAGAACTTTCTTTAGCCTCGTTTTCTAGGTTCATTCTGTCATAGAGCAACTTCTGAGCTGTGTTCAGCTGGTTGTGGTAAAGAGAGATCCCAAATTAGTCATGCTTTTGACTACCCAGAACAGTCTGGAGTAGCAGCTAATGTATCCATGTACAAACTGGATGTCAAGCCCTATGAAACCACAGATAAAGCTTCCTGTGGCAGCTACTTTTCAAGTTGCTATTCATGATGTCCATAACAGTTATAGTATTATCTAGGTTGGAAGAGACCTCTAGAGGTTATCCAGTGCAATCTCCTTCTCCAAAGAAATCAAGTTAAAGAAGGTAACCTTCTTGTAGAAGGAATATTAATTCCTTGACTCCTCTGAGCAGTCTGTTCCTGTGTTTGACCAACTTTAAGGTAATTTTTTTTCTTATATCTACTTGAAATTTCCTATGTGTCAACTTTAATAACTTGACTTGTCCTTATGCTTAACCTCCCCTGATGGCAGCCTTTTCTTCTCCAGGCAGAACAACCCAAATCTCTCTGCCTGTTTCCATCTCTTTGATAATCTTGTGGCCCTTCTCTGGACTCAGTCCAGCAGATGCACATCCTTCTTATGTTCAGAGACACAGAGCTGGATGCAGTATTCCAAGCAGGGTCTCACAGGAGCTGAGCAGAGGGGGAGAATCACCTCCCTTGACCTGATGGTCATACTTCTTCTGATATAGTGCGGAATATGGTTGGCTTGGCTTACAGAAGGATCTGCTCCATCTTGTCAGGCACAGAGGTAAGACTGAGTGGTCTGCAATTCTCTGTGTCTTCCTTTTTCCCTTTTTAAAAAATGTAGGTTATGTTTCCCCTTTTCCAATCAGTGAGAACTTCACCAGACTGCTGTGACTTCTCAAAGATGATGGAGAGTGGCTTAGCCACTTTGTCAGCAGGTTCCCTTAGGTCCCATGGACCTCTGCACCTCTCAAGGTTCTCACCTTGCCTTAAATGTTCTCAAACCTGATCATCTCCTGCAGTGGGTGCTTCTGCATTCTCCCAGTTCCTGCCTATGCCTTCTGTAGCTTCAGTGGTGCAGCTGAAACATTTGCTGGTGAAGACCAATAGAAAAAAGTAATTGAGTACCTCAGTCATGTCTGTATCCTGAGTAACCAGGTCTCCTATTTCTTACTCAAATGGGCTCACATTTTCCCTAGTCTTCCTTTTATCACCACCATATCTATAGAAGCTTTTCGTGTTTCTTCTTCATGTTATGTGCCTTTTCACAGAGAAATTTCAATTAGGTTTCTGATGAAGCCATCTTACTCTGTGGAGTGCCTGGAATTCCTTTGTGCTGCTCTTTTGCAGCAGATGCCCTCCTGCTAATTCTGTGGTCCCTCTCCAGGCTCTAGCTATTTACTGCTGGCACTGGCATCAAACTGCCAGGAGTGGGATGGACTGAGTTCCCCTCCTTTGGCAACTTTAGTTTAAAATCCTCTTGGCAAGTCTATGACCAATGAAGTTCTTCCTCTTTCCTGGCAGACAATGATTCAGTGAAAGTCACACTTGCTTTATCTCCACAGCATGTTATGTAATACCTAATCAAATAATAGAGTCATTATCTCTTCAGTATATTTCTTAGGATACTTTGGCTGCAAGCGGAAGAATCCAGGTTATACAACCAATTTTATTTTCCTTCCCTTGATGTGATGAGTCAGATAAAGTCTCAAAGAGTGTAACTGATGAATCTATTGCTTTCGTGAGCAGCTGAAAGTTGGACATTTTGACTGAAATTCCCGAACTGCTATTCTCTTCCATTTACTGTGGAGAACAAGTATAGTTTAAATGGCTGACATATATCATCAGCTAACTAATAGAGAAAGAGCATATTGCTGCAAACAGCTAAATATTACTGAAATGTAGACTAACTGCACAGTATTATAATTACTTTTTTATTTCCATCCAGGAGTGATGGAAAATACACATTGCTTGGAAGCATGTATTTAGAAATCGTCATGTATCTCCAAATCCAATGTGATTTGTCGTGGCATGTTCTTTCTTTAATGGTTTGTTCCTGTTACCCCTATGTTGTTGGTTTCTCCTAAGTTGAACCCTCCTCCCAAGTTGTCAATCCTTCCCAAAGCCCACCTCTTGTTAGAAAATGTTCTTTGTTCCTCCTACCCCTGCTGCCAATCCTCCCTAAGACCTATCCCTTATTCCCAAATGTTGCCTGTCAATCCCTCCTTGTGCCAACCCCCTGCTCTGGAAATCCCCTAATCCTCGAGGCCCCATTGGTTTGTTTAAATTGTTCCCTCCCCTTGTGTTTCATCATTAGTTTAAGTATTGTAAACCCTTCCTTTTATTCCTCCCCTGTGTTTTCTCTATTGGTTAAGCATTTGTACCCGCCTCTAGAACCTCCCCTGTATAAAAGCACCTGCACAGCCAGTTTTTTGGTTTTCTGTCTGTGGACTGTCTTTGGAAAAAATTGTCTTGGATTGTACGGGAAAGATCCTTCTTTGATCCTTGCCTCTGTCCTTGGCTCTTCATTGTACCAGCGTGCTGTAGAGAGCAAGCCCTGCTAGAGAGCAAGCTCTGCTGCTGCCCAGACTAGTGTCAGTCCGGGAGCAGCCACTCTCCTCCTGGTGTCGGGAGATAGCTGGGATACTCCAGCACCACATCAGTCATTGGATAAAAGTGTGCATTAAATATACAAAAATTACATAAATTTACATATGTTCTGTTTTCTCTAAAAGGTTTGAGGAAGTCTCCTCTGTTATCTAAACAGGAGAAAAGTTAGAAGAGGGGAAAATACGTAAATTAATTACATGAGACTTATTAGGTTGTAGGTGTTCTTACCTGTGAGTTCAATGAACCTACTACATGCATGGTGTATACTACCTCATGCATTTCGTATATTGTAGTAGTGGTGGCATATTGTGTGTGAAATCTATGGTGCTTTTTATAGGGAAATTATACCAATGCTTTTTCCTTTTTGTTTCTAAAATGCAAATTGCTATAAGCCAGAGGACAGGAACACATACATCAAATAATTTTGCTGTCTTTTTATAAATAGCCATTTGGAAATGTACTGTAAGCAAGCATTGCAAGCAAGTAAACTGCCTTCAATTTATTGGGGGTTTTGTGTGTTTTCAGGAAAAGCAATTCTGTGCACTCTTTTACCAGAAATAGAACTTCACAGATGTCTGACGCCATCACTGGCTTTTCTGCAGTGATAGAAGCAATCAGTTTGCGTTTAAGTTTTGGCTAAGAGCCTAGGTTAGAAAGGGGAAGCTTCATTTTATTTGGTGCCCCTAGATAAGAAATACGAGCTTAAAGATACACCTTGGAGTTACAACAAACTTGGACTCTAATGGATTATTGGGAAAAGAGAGTTCTAAAATCATATAAGCATTCCAACACTGCCAACAGCACTGTTGCACTTGGGCCAGCTGACCTCTAGCTTTGATATCTCTGATGATCAGAACTGTGGCGTGGAAGGGTAAGCCAAGGAGGCGATGATTCCCTCTAATATTCAGATGAAAAAACACTTTATGCTTTATTGACTGAAAGCAGCAGTCCACTTTTCATCTGTAAGTGCACAGATTCAGGTTAGATAGCCGACTGTTTTTTTCAATATGTGAAGGGAGAAGTATCTAGAGCTAGAATTTTTAAAATATGGATACTGGTGTAGCTAAATTCTAGCTGTTTCTTTCTGCTGGATAAAATTTTGTTTAATATGGCAGGAATTTAAAAAAGGACAAACTTTTCAGTTCATAACGTTACAAGCAGTCCAAATCTTTTGCAATTGAGGGCAGTAAAACATAAAAAGATAAATGTGTTTTCTTACAGTTCTATTCTCTTATATAGGCAGGGAAAGCAGTGTAGAAGGAAACAGGGCAATCAGACAGAACAAGCACCCTGGTATTTTCAAAGAATTAAAAATCAGTAGAATTGTGATTTAGAAAACTAAAATTTTGCCTTTTCAACTTAATTTCTCATTCTTAGCTATAGATATTTGAACAATTTAATAAATGCCGTGACCAAGGGAAAGGTCTCTTCTTGTCTACATCAAGGTTCTGTTTGTATGTTTTTGGAGATGTTATCTGTCTGGTAAACTGAATCTTCAATTATTTACTGTTGGAGCTATGGAAAGTAATTTTAATCCTGTTTATTTACTGAAGGTTATCAGAGCTGTGATGGAAATAAAAGCTTCCTTAGTCATTGTTGCTCCCACTGTGTAATTAAGGCAGGAGGTGGGCACACTGCTGCACTTGTGGAAACACACTGAAAGCAGAGTGGAACTGCTCACAGTGTTTACTAAATAAGCCATATGATTGTGCTCTTACTGCATGTCACCTGCTTAAATGTTGTCATACAGCTGCATTTCAGCTTTCATTTTCACTCTTAGAAGAACAGATTTTTTTGTTCTCATTTTATCCACATATGATCCTTCTAAAATTGTCACTAGGTTCTAGTGGAAATATAGCTATTTCAGCTCTTCCCCGTTCTTTTAATTGAGTGTTGTCAGTGTCATTAATACCATAAAGAACCCTCTTTATGTCATTATAACTCGATTTAGAAGTGCTGACCACTTAGTTAAATTTCACAACGATGGGAGTTATCCCATTTAATGTTCGTTATAGCATCTTCCTTTATAACTCTCCTTATCATTACTGATGACTAACTTAGGTTCATCAACCTCATATATTCTATATAGTATTTCTTGTTGAGCATGATGTTTTTATTAAGATTTCTGGAGGGATGAAGAAGAAAGGCAATGTGATAAAGTACTGTGTAGTACCGTGGGTATGGGCTGCCATGGCAAACCACGAGTCTCTGCTCTCCTGGGAAGGGTCTCTGCTGTGAGAGGAGAGTTAGAGCTGGGCTGTACCTGAAGCAGGCCTTTCCCAATGTCTCAGTGTGTCAGTGAAATGAGGCAGGAGGGCTACCTTGTGTGGAGACCCTGTAGAGTTTATTCAGCTCCACAGAAGGGTCCAGGAACAAGAAAGGGTGGAAGGGTTCCAGTATATATGTTGGCTGGCTGGGGGTGGAGCCTCCAGGTGCAGGCCAGCAGGTAAAGAGAGGGGGTGGGATTAGGGGAGAAACAGCTTATCACATCTTATCAGGGAGATGGGGAGGGGAGTAAACCGAAACCAAGGAGGGAGGTGGTGTAATCAGGTAGACCAACAGAGNAGTGAAATGAGGCAGGAGGGCTACCTTGTGTGGAGACCCTGTAGAGTTTATTCAGCTCCACAGAAGGGTCCAGGAACAAGAAAGGGTGGAAGGGTTCCAGTATATATGTTGGCTGGCTGGGGGTGGAGCCTCCAGGTGCAGGCCAGCCGGTAAAGAGAGGGGGTGGGATTAGGGGAGAAACAGCTTATCACATCTTATCAGGGAGATGGGGAGGGGAGTAAACCGAAACCAAGGAGGGAGGTGGTGTAATCAGGTAGACCAACAGAGAACTGTGGGAGAAGGACAGAAGGGCCATACCATGGTTTCTCAGGAGGGTGTTTCCTGCCATGGTTTTTGGATTATCCCATCTATTACTGATCCTTGAGATGCAACAGTACTGGAATTGTCTTCCAGGGGAGGTGGTGGAGTCACCATCCCTGCATGCGTTTCAAAAAAGACTGGATGTGGCACTCAGTGCCATGGTTTAGTTGAGGAGTTAGGGCACGGGTTGGACTCTATGATATTGAAGGTCTCTTCCAACCCAGTGATTCTGGGGTTCTGTAGGCTTCCTGTAAGAAAGTATTGTGATTATGTTGTTGGGTTGGTTCCTGACCTATATTCAAGAGAAAAGTAGCTATGTAAGGTTTAGTTGTGACAAAGGATTTGTTTTTAAAATTTTTGTTATGTTCTGTTAAATTTTTTTTTTCAATGGACTGTATGCTACTTCTATATTTAATTTATCAGGATAAACAGGATCTCCCTCTTTGAGTTTGGTTGATAAACCAGATTGCATATATAGAATTGTTTGTGGAAGGAAATGAGGAGTACTGCAAGTAGCACACTGGTGTGGTCAAAATATATGAATAAGGATTTAAAAGACAAAAGGTCCATATCCTTCCTCTTGAGATGCAAGCATGAGTAGCAATATTAAACTTCAAAGTAAAGAGAAGATATAGGGTAAAAAATGGATTGCAATGTAAATACAGAAGGTTACAATAGTGATTAGCGCAGGGAAGATAGGTGTCATTAATAGTCAAACATATGATACAGGAAAGACAAGGTGAACAAGGGCCCAGTAGCCACATCATTTTCCCTGAAGAGTTGGTTGACAGCTCCTATGAAATGAAGTCAAAACAAGATTCAAAGTCTGCATCATAACGTTTTTGACATTCTGAAGCTGATTTTAATGTTTTGTATTTGCCAAAGAGATTTAGTAGAGGCTGAGAAAAAAGTTTAGGCCTCTTGCTGTTCAGGTGGAGAACTCCGCAATTCAATTTCATGAGGATGCTATAAGTCACTGTTAACACACTTGAAATTTCTGTTATTAGCTGTCGTACCTTTTCTAGAAGTAAATGAAGAAAAATTATCTATTTTCTCATATGACAGATGATATTTTGGAAATATTTTGGCTTAGATATCTAGTATGCTACTTTTTTTTCCTGAATTTTAAAATACTAATCTAAGGCACCTTAAAGCCTAATTACTGAATTTGTTGAGGTTTTGGAGGGTTTGTTTGTTTGTTTGTTTGTTTGTTTGTTTTTAAATAATTCATTGAGAATGACTGAACTTCTACTCTTGCTTCTTCTAAGCTGAGATCCTTCTTAAGTAGAAGTGTTACATTCACTTTCAAAATGAAGTTCCTGTTCCAATTCTGGAATAAAATAAATTAATTGTATTGTATTTTAAATAGAGCAGCTGAAGGAATTTTTTTTTTTTTTTAATCTTATGATAACTTAAGATTTGGATACTTTTTTATGCTAATTGTGACAAGTTCAAAATGTCAAGGGTTTACCTATTAAAATCTCAGTTTTGCAGACTGGATCAATCATATGGCTAGCTAGGAAATACTCCCAAATATGTTTTCCAAATTTTCTTGAAATGAAGATTCATTAGTTCAAACACAGCTTAAGACTCATGGGGTTTGCCCACTTTTTTCCTGATTGCCTTTTAAGACATTTGTTGCCTGTTGCTACTTTCTTCCTATTCCTAATATAGTGTCTACTTAAAAGAATCTCAGGTGGAGTTTCTTTCTCTTCTAAATTTAATTATCTACATAGATACTTCAGGAGAAGTTCAGGAAGATGACTCAGATAATCAGTTTAGATGTCTGCATTACTGTGAGGTAAGCCACAGCACATCTAAAAGCACTAATCCTTCCCATTTCCTGTAAAAATAGTCAAGAGGGCTAGACTTTGGAGTTGATATTTTCTGGGTTTGACGTGTAAGGACAGATGAAAATTACCATTTAACTTTAGGAGTACATTTTGTTTTGGAGGTTTTTGCTAATATTCCAAGCTTGCTCTTGTGAAAAAAAAAACTTGTCCAATTGTGTTCTCTGTCTAAAACCTCTAAACCACAGTAACCCAGTAAATTTAAACCCATTTTGACAGAAAGGCAAAAAGTTTTAAGATCCTGAAGAATTTGGTGAGTATTGTCACCTTAGTAAAGGAGTTTCAATTACAGCCCCTCCTTGACGAAAATGTCAGAAAAAAGTGAGCCATTTAAAGTTGGGGGTGTTTTTGAGCACTAACTAGATGTTAAAATTAGATTATTTATAAACACAGACTAGCCATAACACACACAGTTTCCTGCCATTAGAGTGGTGGGAAAAAGGGAAGGAAAGGATTTTATGGCACAGAAACTGAGTTTAGGGAATAAAATGCACACATTCTTAGGAAACTATCATCATTAACTCCACTACTCAGAAAATTTATGTTATACAAGAAGAAAAAGCCCTTAGTTTACATAATTTAAGAAGTAAAATGCTTTTGCTGATATATGTTATTTTCATTGGATAATTACTAGGAACTCCACTGTCAGTAGAGCCGTTTTGCTGACAGTGGCTTGACCTAGATGGGGGTTTTGTACTGATATATGCATTTCTTGGGTAGGCTGGGAATGAAAAACTCTTTTTTCAGTTTCCAAATAATTAGTCTCCTTCTACTTTTTTTTTTATCAAGTATTTGTGTCTTGACGGTATATGTTATTGTATCTTGATGTGTATTATATATTTTAATAGACTTTGACAACAGTTTTAACTCTAAAGTGCTCTTTCAGAAGAAAATGAAAATGTTGTTCAAAATACTAATTATGAAATTTTCAATAATGAAACATTTCAAGCTGGTAGTCTACCTGTGTGTGCACATAGACACGTATGCATATATATAGACACATGTACATGGAGATACATGTATATAAATATATGTGTGTCTGTTTATACGATAAAAAGTGTGAGGTTTTTTTGTATTGTTTGCTGTCTTGCCTCATGAGAGTAAATGATGTCTTAATCTGTTTTTAGACAGATTTTCTGGGAAGGTAGTATCCACCTGAAAGCACAGTTGCTCCCTTGTGCCTTAACTGCACTCATTTCATTGTAAAAATGCCTCAGATAAGACCTTATTTAAACTCTACACATTTTTAGCCTCTTTTATTCATTCCTGATGTGAGATAAAAAACAAATGTTTAACTACTGTGAATTTCCTTTGGCATGCCTATATTCATTATTCAGGTTATTTCAAAGTCCTTAGCTGTCCCTGGAATGTTTGATAATTTTCATCTTTCCCCACTCACTTGTATCTAAGTATGTCTTTAAAAAGTATTGTAATGATCTTTTGATCTTTTCTTATACAAAAGTTTGCTTAAAAAAAAAAAAAAGCCTCTCCTCATACTCTTGTGTAGCTTCAATCCTTCTGGAATGCAATCCCTGAATTTTAGAAGAAGTTTGTGTGCTGTTGTTGAACCTCATTATTGTTGCACATTGCTCAGTGAGACAAAGGCACTGCCTGGCTGTTAACAGTTAAACATTAAACATGTTAAAAGAGTTCAGGGGGCTGCAGTGGCAAAATGTGCTGTACAAAATGGAATGTATAAATTGGTACTTAGCTGTAACACAGAAATGTGCAATAAAATTCATAACTTTGAATTTTACTCAGTTTCAGAAACTGTGATGTGAATGTAGGGATAAAGTCATGTCTGACTACTT
The DNA here is from genome assembly GCA_013400175.1 of Phainopepla nitens. Classification (NCBI taxonomy): domain Eukaryota; kingdom Metazoa; phylum Chordata; class Aves; order Passeriformes; family Bombycillidae; genus Phainopepla; species Phainopepla nitens. The sequence continues at coordinate 589,997 of VXBQ01017281.1, forward strand.
AGATAATAAGGACACACTGAAACAGTTATGTGGAAAACCTCTTTTGAGATTTCTTTTAAATTAATATTATAAGCGTAGTAGAAAAAGGTAAGTTAATATTCTTTCTGTGTACTTTAATCTCCTTTATCTTCTTTCCTGACCATTAAGTTATAGTAGGAAGTTTTTTCCTATAAAGGTGGATCAAATTTTTCATATGAATTCATCTTAAGATTTCAAAGTGAAAATGTGTTTGAGAAGAAAATTACATATTTCTTCCTTAGTCAAGAACTAAAATTTACATTTGTACTATATCAGATTTTACTATATCAGATTGGAGAAATACACTAACAGGAATTCAGTATACTTGCAGTCCATTGTACAAGTACACTAGGAGCAGAGTAGCATAATTTAGTTTTTCTAAATGCATATTCTAAGCACTATGTACTAATGGATACAAAGATAATTTGAATTCTCTATTATGTTGTTCTTCCATATATGTTGTATTTGTTTTCACTGTTAGTCTTTTCTTTTAGTATCTGCCTTTAAATGATCTTCATGAATATCTGTTTACTGGTGGAAGGAAGATTTTCCTTTTTTTAAATTTATTTATGTCTCTGTTTATGTCAGTGATAGAATAAAGTCTGGAAATAATATGTTTGTGGTAAGTCCTTTTAAAGAACTCAACACAGTGTCTTTCCTAAACAAACTTTTCCTGCTGCAGGCCACTGGAGATATCGGAAGGAGTACTGAGGAAGACGGAATCACAGTCTTTAAGCCTGATGAAAGAGTGGAACAGGTTGCTCAGAGAAGTGGTGAAGTCTTTATCCTTGAAGACATTCAAAATCTGACTTAGAATCCTGCAGCTGTGGGTTCTACCACTGGTTTGAGCAGTGGGTTGCAGTGGACAGTCTCCAGAGGTGCTCTCTAACTTAAAATATTCTGTGACTCTGCAATGTAGCGAGCCAAGAAAATGGCAGTTTTGTCACGTGCACAGTGCGGAGAGCTCTGTTTTCATGTTGAGAAAAGTGTTGATATGATCCCACTCTCTAATCTCCCAGCCTCTAACCCTCTAAAGGAGGAGAGTGGCCCAGAATGGACAGGAGAAGGGAGCTGGAAGAACTGTGGTGTTTCTGGGATGTCGAAGTAACAACTAAATGTTCAAATCCCGACTGCCTCTTTTCCATGGGCCTCTGTGGTTAAAATATTTTTAAAAGCTGACCTTATGAATCAGCAAGAGATGATCTTTATCATGACCCTCACTTCCCTAATCTACTTACCCTTTTTCCTCTGGGAGCACTGAAAGTATAGCACACTATGTTCTATATTTCTGTCTCTGAAAAATTCCCTTTACTTAGAGAGATGAAACATTTCTGCTTTTCTTTCATCTTCTCACACCAGTCTCCCTCTGCTTCTTTCATCTCTCACAGTGTCTCTTTTCCTCTTATAGTGCTTTAAAGAAAACACCTACCTCATTCACTTATTGTCTAATCTAGGGGCCCTTCCCTGCTTCCAACATCCACCCCTTTTTTTTCCATTTACCTCATTAGTGAACTCAGTCTCCACAGACTTTTCCTATCCCCTCTGAATGCTGCTATCATTCTTGCCTAGTGGAGGGAAAAAAAAACCAAAACAGAAAAACAACAAACCATGGATGCTATTCCTGCACTGGGAAGTACTCCAAATTATGGATTTCCTTAGCAAAACTCTTGGAACTCTACTCCACCTCCTTACCTCCCACACTGGGCACATTCTGAAAATCTTTGTAAAATAAAAGTTTTAGGGAGAAATAGTTCTTAGTCTCCTCCCAGGCAACTAGCAATAGCACAAGGGGAAAAAGCTTCAAGTCGTGCCAGAGGAGGTTCAGGATGGATTTTAGGAAAAAATTCTTCACTGAAACCATGGTTAAACATTGGAAAAGGCTGCCCAGGGAAGTGGTGTAGTCACTGTCCCTGGATGTGTCCAAGAAATGAGTGCTATGTTTTTAGTGTCATGGTGGAATTATGTCAGCGGTTGGAGTTGATGGTCTTGGAGGTCTTTTCCAACCTTAATTATTTCATGATTTTATGATTCATTTGAAGCCTGAGAGAAGGTGAGCAAACTTGGCTTTATAGATTTTTTTTTTTTTTAGAGCAGTTGCCTAGGAAGGATGCATGGTTTTTGAATTAAAACAAGTTACATAAGTTAGATTGGAATACATAAATTTTGCATTGAGACAATGGACTTTCAAAGGTAACAGGAAGTGGACTGCAGTTCTGCTTTCTGCACCATCTCTGGGGATGTTCTTTTCTATTTTTCATTGGCACAAACACAATTATTCCAGTTCTCAGTGCTTCACAATTTTTTACTCTGTGGCGTCCATTACAGTCAGTCTTTGCAAATCTGAAGTGTTCACACTTAACTTTCTTCTAGGTGGTGGGAAACAAAATATTACTGTTCTTCTTCAGTAATACTTTAACATATATGTCGATTTAAATACTCTTAGAGTATCTGTAACTAGATTTTTTTTTCTTCCACTTTCTTTTTTCTTTTTTCCACTACCCACCAAGTCTCAGTATCAAGCCTACTCTGTACTGATAATTTTGAACAGTAGTTTTATCTGGGCAGTGGGGAATCTAGCTGTTCTTACCTAATTGCAATTTCATTTTTGATAATTCAATTTTTAGTTTTCTGCTTTCTTACACACACTGTCTTCTTGGGGTGATTAATAAATTCCCTTTTCTCTAGGGCTTGTATAGTTGACTGGGCAGTAAATAATATTTTAACACGTTCTGATCTAAATATTTTCTCTCCAAGTCTTTGTTCCACTAGAAGGAGGAGGAGACATATTTAAAATGAATGAAAAGCATTAGAAAGATATTTACTTGAAGTACAGGGAAAAAAGGAGAAAAAAAAAAGGGACAGTGTTACAGTTGTCTCTTTGCAAATAGGGAATAATCTCCATAACACTCTGTATCTAGGAAATGGAGTTCTCAGGTTCTAATAGAATAAAAAGTGATTGAAGCCTAGTCCAGTTATTAAACCAGTTATGCTTCTAACACATTTTGTTTTCGATTTTGAAAGTGTTACGAGTTTTAAGTTTCTGCATGTTTTTAATGAATAAAAAAATAGGATTATCAATTGAGAAGAGGCTAGTCCCTTACTGGTGCACAAAGAAGAATAGTTTAGTCTTAGTTTTGTCTTAGTTTTTCTCAGAATTTGTTTCTAACGCTTATTCTTTTCAAAACATAGAAGCAAATTTTTCCAGTATATAATTTAATAAAACCATACCATTTCAATATTAGTTCTTAAGTTATTAGTTTTTAAGTAGCCACAGGAGCACCTGGATTCTTTACAGTGAAAAGATAGCTATGTGTTCAAAAATAATCTATGTAATTTTTTACAAAACAGGACAACTACAATAAACTTCTTCATGCAAGTTACTAAAACAATCTCATCAAGAAGAATTTGTATTCACATGGAAGGAATGAAGAAGGAAATTACAGAAATGAAGATGTACATCTAAATATATTGCAGTTTGAAACATTTCAATTTGCAAGCAAATTGAATATTGAATAAAAAAATTACAAGGAATTTAAAGCATAAGTCCTTTTATAAATTTAGAGAATGTGCAAAAAGCTGGAACACGTTTTGCATGTTTCTCTGCTATCCTCTTGGCATATATATTATGATTTTTTCTACCACTCTTCAATTAATAAAAGGTAAAGGAGTTTAGATTTAATTCCTGTAGGACACATAATGCAGTACATCACAATATTATTGCAGAGAAGTTATTAAAATTAATCATTATGTATATATTCTCCTTGATTTATTAAGCAGAAAGATGAAAGGAAAAAATTAATTTGAGGAACAAGGTCAAAATAAAATAAAATCTGCTTTTGGAAAAAAAATTCAGCTGCATAAATATTAATCACATTTAGTTTTAAACGTGTCTGCAAATTACAGTAGATAAATTACAGTGCCACTGGAAATTACATAATGAGAGCTGTTATGCAAGAGAATGCCTGTGTTACTGTATTAAAAATGATATTGCACTGTGCCTGCTTTTATCTGTCTATCATTAAAATTTATGTCTATTGGCCAGGCCATTCATAACAAACTCTCTTTTTTTTGCATTAAATACTAATTTGTTATAGCAAAATGAGTGCCCCTATGTACTCTTTTAAGTTTATTGGAAATTTTTATTAACACGTACTGAAAAATAATTGAACATAAAAATTATTAATCCCTTCCAGAGAAAGAAAATATTGTTTACCATTTCTCCACAAAGTTGCTTTTTTGTTTATAAGTACACTAGTCTTATGGATATCAAGAGGAGGCATGCATGTGAGAAGGACGAAAGCATTTCTAGTTGATTGGCGAGATTTCAATATGGGATTTTATTATTATTTTATGAGAATTTTAGGTTCATTGGTAGTTAGCAAACTACCCAAAAGTATAAGTTAATTTACCGTGGATTGATATTTCCAGTATCAATATGGCTATTTTAACATGATCATCATGATTTTACAAATGTCCAAACATCTAACTCTTATTTAGGTCTTCAGTCTTTTGTCTTCTGGCTTTACTTAACTTTGGGCTTCTCTTTAGCTGTCTGTGTTACAACTGAAATAAGAAGAAACGTATTTGTGAGGTTAAGTGAAGGGAATAACCAATTAGGGAAAAACCCCCATAACATTTATGAAGACAAAAGCCATTTCCAAATATGCAGTCAACTCTGATGTTGCAGTAAAACAGCAGAATTTCAAACAGAGCTGACTTGGTTTTGCTGTTGGATGTTTGAAGGTTACCAAACTGCACCTGCTGCCTGGCAGCTTGTTCAGTGCAGCGTGTGTGGCATGGACTCTTACCCAGAAGCCTCCATAGAAGTGCCTGGGTCTCTCATTTTGCAGAATCCTGGAAAAATTGGTCTATGAACCAGAAGGAGAATACTCCTGTAAAATGCTAGGAAAGGCAAGTTCCAGAGGCAAAGGAGAGAAAACGCTGAGGTTTCCGGTAGTAAATGCAAATTACAGAACTGTCAAGCAAGATTCCAAGAAAAAGAATGGGCAAGGAGATCTAAAAAATGAATTCAACTGAAAACCAAGTGTGACATTATCACTTCAATACTTCTATGGAGTTTCTTCATTTTGTGTTACATTTTTCTTTACATACAACCAGAAAAGAGTGGGTTGGTTTGTTTTAAACATGCCATACCTGGCTATGTACTATGAAGTTCTCATGAAAAACTTACACTTTCAAAAGGAACTCTGACACAAATGACCTATTTTTCTATGTTGCTGACAAAACTAGCTGTAACAGTACTGGAATACAATTAAATACCACCTGATAATATGCAATGAGAAAGGAGAAACTATAAACCAGAACTGTGGATTGAATATTACTTTGGAGACTTGAAGAGTTATCCAATTTTTAGGCATATGGAAATACATACTTTCCCATTTCATTAACTACTTTCAAATATTCTTCACACTCAATATTCCCTAAATGTTGATGAGCCTTTTTTATGTGTTAGTGCTTATAGTGATAGTTTATATTTGTATTTAGCTTTAAAGTAGTAACTACTTAGTAATTACTGTAATATTTTATTGTCAAAATGCATCATGTTCATAGAGCAAACACATAACATAGTTGTCATAACTATTCTTGTCTTAACTTAGACTTGTTTTTTGTGTTATTAAAGCAGACTTTCCTGCTTAAAATTGTAACAGTACAAAATAAGTGGATCAGCTCACTGTCATGGAAATATAATGAATGCTTTCTGTAGCATGCCAGCAATAAAGTATAGAACACAGCATGATGTTTGATATTTTCTAGCTATTTATGGGGGTGGTATTGTTTTAAAACTAACCTAACACCTTTCAACAAAATATGTAATGAATACTCCTAGCTCTTCTAGCTTGAATTCTATTTGAAGCCTGTCTAATAGGAAGATTTAAGAGAATCTCATTGGGCCCTAAAGTGCACTTCTTAAAACTAATAACAATAAGGGAAAACAGTAGAACTAAAGACAAACCAATACCTAGCAGAACTAGTTCAGAGTTTTCTCCATTCAGATCCACCCATTTCTTAAGTTATTGCCCCTCAGATCATTCTGTCTTGGAAACATGTATAGCAATACACTGCAAGCAATGGACATTCAATGTACAAGTGGTCAAGCCTTCCTCCTGTTATGTCAGACATTTTAATTCTTGATAAACACAAAAGAAAGCCATTTTTTTAAAAAAGAATTATGTTTTTTAATTTTTATGTATTTATAAAAATGAAACAAAAATTACCAAGGGCAAAATAGATTGTGAGCCTTTTAGGGAACATTCTTTATTTGTACTTTTATGCTTGACTATGCAACTAAATCTAAATGCTATTTAAAGGTAAGAAGACTATTATCATAGCTTATAATACTTTTATTAGTACCTAGACATTCTAAAATGTATAATCTTGAGCTTTTTTCTTTAAAGAATAAACAAAAGTAAGCAGCAAAATAAAACAAGCATTGCTGCATAGGTCAACATATAAATATCTGTGTATAAATAGAAAACATGTATAAATGTATGAAAGAATAATCAGCATCTCTTAATAAAAATAAATACATAAATTATTAAGTTCTGTAGGGAAAAGTGGCAGGAAGAAATACATAATTCTTCTCTGGAATCTCTTAGTGTGAATTCGTCCATATCAAGGTAGTGCAGGAGTCATGGTTTCACCCCAGCCACCAGCTAAGGGCCACATAGCCACTTACTCATTTCTGCCTGGTGGGATGGAGAAGTGAAGTGAAAGAACAAAAAGTGAGGAAACTCGTGTGTTGACATAAAGTTTCATGGGGAAAGCACTCACCACTTCCCATTGATAGGCACATGTTCAGCCATTTCAGAATTTAAAATTTTGAAGATTATATTTTTGGGTGGCAACTGGCCAGAAGAACAAATTCTTAGGTGTAATTTTGATTAAAGATTCTATTTATATTACAGGAACTAAAAGTTATGAATAATTTTATAAGGAAGCAGTAGTTATGGTATGTGTGACGAGATGTTTACCTTCAAAATGATACAATTCTTTTTGGTTCTTATTTATTTGATATTTATTTTCTTCTGGATCATGCCTAGCAAGAGCCATCACCTCAGCATCTTGGGAAGAGGTTTAGCTCTGCATGTAATAAATATTTTCATCTCTTTATACTCCTTAAGAAATGGCTAAATTATAGATGGAGATAGAGTGGATCCTAGCTACTTCCTGGCTCATGATTACTGTGGAGAACTCAATGGTCCATGGCCAAAAAGGCACTTCAGGTTCTACTGCCTACAGTTACAATGTCTGGTGTTGGTGCTTTAAAGATGAACCCATATCCAACATATCTACCCAGCAGAAGACGTGTGATCTCTCTAAGTATAGTGGCAGATTATATTGCAAGAGCTATGTCTTGTACCTTAGAGTAGCAAAGAGTCAACAGCTTTTTGCGTCTGGAGTGTTTCTTCTCATAGCATTTTGTTTATGCTATTTTCTCCAAGTAAAGTGTGTGAAAAGGAACGCAAAATTCTGGGCACCTCAGGTGTGGGGAATAGGGAGCCCTATCTGGCTCTGTGGCATGGAGGTCTCCACTTCTCAGACAAAGGATAATTAATTTACAGGATTTTGAAGGAAGAAGGGAGTCATTACTGTGCAACAATGATATTTCAAAGGCAGCAGGGTGCATGGATCTGTCTGTTAAGCAGTGGACACCACCAAAATGAATTGACACATCAACCTGAGTCCCATAATTTCATTCCAAAGCAGTCCATTACTCTTAGAGTTTAAGAAATAACAATTCAGTGAACATAAATACCATTTTAACACTGTTGGTACAAATAAAAATTTCTGGGTTTATACATTACTTGAAGATGATGACACATTGTCAGATCTGCTGTATGTTATAATTATGAAGATAGAGATTCAAACAACATTTGACTTCTGTAAAGCTTTTTCCAGGAGACAATCACAAAATCTCACGTCCCTTCTCTCAGCGACTGCTTTTGGTCTTAGTCTCGACTTCTCTCTCATTCTGTCTGCCCTTAGTTTGAGGCTCTGCAAATCCTTTATTCCTTCTCTCCTTCAGTGTCCCTTCTATAGAGAGCAGGATCTGAGGATCTGTGCCTTGTGCTTCATCTCTTCTCTATATCTCACATCAGACTGTTCCAGATGAATGTCACATCTGTCTTACATTCATCAGGTTTTCAAGTAAGAGTTTGTTCACTTCTAAAGAAGACTAAAAGTGCTTTGCTTTTCCACCCCCTTTCACAACTTTCAGGATTCAGCTAAATTAAAATAAAAAAATCCATGAAAATATACTTCAGTAAAATTAGTATTATTGAACTTTTCATGCTAAAATAACAGTGGAGCCGTCCTTTTTCTCTTGTTAGGTCTTCTGTTTTGGGTGATTAACATTCCAATGAAATACATTCAAAAGCAGTGCAGAAACCCTCATAAGAGTACAGCAGTTACTTTTGACCTATGTCTGAGTCTTTGACAGCAGTCAAGTGTTTAAGTCAGTCACATGCATAAAAGAAATTTTTTTTTCTTTTGCAGGAAGACATTTGAAGTTTCAAACAAAAATATGCAGCTTGGCACTTCCAGTATTTTATGTCACTAATGAGAAAAATATTATAAATCTGTGTCAATTTTTTGTTTTGGAGTATAGTATTGAAGTATAATTTTTTCCTTTTCTGATTGATATTTCATTAATGCATTGTTTATGAGTGCTCTAGCTGCCCTGATTTCATGGTTCTATCATGTTCTGATATAAATATCTAGTCCTGTACCGAAGATTAGGTCGTGTGGCAGTGTTACAATCTCTCAACTATTTCATGAAGGAAAACTGTGTCACTTGCTAAGAGAAGGACCCTCCTAAGAGGTTCATGGCTTATGTTTTATTATTTTTTATTGTTCTTATCATAAGTTCCACACAATTATTTAGATGTCTATGAAAAAGGAGGGCTCATTTCCCCATAATTTTTCCCATTCCCCATCACAGAATTTTCATAACCATTTATATAAACGTTCACATCTAAAAAAACTGATGCTAAACCGAGCTTTATGACTTTTATCTTCAGTTGTCTTTTCCTCTGTGACTTAGCTGAAAACGCATTCCATTATCTCTAGATCCCCTCACTTACCTTTTTGTCTAATAATAAGAAACAATTCTGTATACGTGAGAGGAGTCTTATCTTTCTCAAATAAAATAGCATAGGAAGCTCCTTAAATCAGGTTCTAGTAGTTTTTCCATGGGAAAGTTTGCTTCATGATGTAATCTGACTTCATAATTTTTCCTAATACTTTCAGTACTTTTTTATATTTACAGGATTTATTCTGCTGTGTCCTATCACCTGTCACTGCATTCATTGAATTAAATGCAACCACATTCTCCTCAGTAACTTTTTATCACTTTATTTTTGCCTCTGTTTATTTTGGGGGCTGCCAAGTAGTTCAGTAGCTGATTCTGCAACTTGAATTTCATAAGAAAGCTGCTCTTACTTCACCATTAATTATGCTGTAAAATGCAGAATTGAGTGTAAAATACACTGGCATTCCATCTACAAAATAAGATGAAAGTTTTGTAATGGGAAGTAATGCTCAGAGAGACCTGGAATGCACCTCACTGTCTAGCAACAGGAACAAATTTACTGCTGATAGCATTGCAAAAGGCAATAGTAAGGTAAATTTTCTGTTCTAACGTAAAAAAATCGACCAGTGTTTATGTCACAATCAATCTGATTCAAGCTCCTTTATGGTATTTATTTATTTATTTAATCTTCCCTTGCAAGTAATTTTTCAGGTTTCATCTGTAAATAATAATGACTTGTGAGGCTTTATTTTATGAAAAGACTATTTGAAGGCTGCTTATGCAGTTGCTGGGATGAACTGGATCACCAATAGAGGGAGCATCGCACTGGAGCCATTGAGATTACTCAGTATTTTGAGAACAGGTCACTGAGACAATGTCCCAAAGGAAAGACAGGAAAAAAAGACTGACAAAATAGATACATTTTTAGTTACTATTTGCTTGGTTACGAAAATTTTGTTCAAAAGTTAATTAAAGTTTCTGATTAAAATGAAGGTCATTGACAATTTCAGGAAGATACAGAGGAAAGAACACTGGATTAAGAAACAGAAGATTCTTCCACCAGTAAGGGTTTTCTTATTTGGGAAGACAGCTAAAAAAGCCAGCCTTAGAAAGAGTAGAAAGACGGATGCATGGAGGTTTTCACTAACATAGAGTCATAGAATGGTTTTTGTTGGAAGGAACCTTAAAGATCCTCTGTTTCCAACTCCCTGCCATGGACCGTGACAACTTTCATTAGACCAGTTTGCTTAGAGCTCAATCTAACCTGGTATTAAACACTTCCAGGGATGGGGCATACACAAGTTTTCTTTTAACAGTTTCTATTACTCTAGGATGCTGTTTCCTCCCCTTTATAATACAGTGGATTTACAAGCTACATTTTTGATTTTTTTTTTTTCTGGCATACTTTATAGTTCTAAATAGTGTTACCATATTCTAATAGAATTTGGGGCTTATCCTCTTCTGTTCTCTTCAGTAGTAAATAAAAAGAAAACAAAAATAAGGCATAAATGCCATCATTTTATGTCAAGACCATCTGCTACATCATTTTGAATTTATTTCCTCTTACTGTCATTTCATTCAAAGAGTGTAGCAGATGGTGTGGAACCATCACATAAAATACTTCAGTCTTATTTTGTTTACAGGTATTCTAAAAAATCTGTCTATAGATCTCTGTTAACCAGATACTCTGTAGGAAACCAATAAAGTTAGGGTACTATAGTTAACAATTAATGACTCGCATCCTGATATCTTCACTTGTTTTAAACTATAGAGCCTTTGCCAGTGGGAAATCCTCCCTGAAGCATTACCAGAGCATGGAATGACTAAAAAGACCATTAAAGTTTCAGAATTTTCCCTAATAAACTATTATTACAATCACTTTCCGCTTGTGCTGTGTGAAATCATAACTCTTTTGGAAACAACATTCTTTGGTGAAATTTAGTTTCATGAAAGTGTACATGTCTCCAGTTACCTTTGTGTAAAAGGATCTGCAAATAAATACAGTGCCAGGAACTGTCACTGAAGGAAGGAATTATAAAAGAAAACATGGAATATTGACTACAAATTCTCCTTGAGACTTTGTCCTCTGATATTTTAATGAAAAAGTTATTCTGAAGTTGTGCGTGCTACATAGCCCTTGGCACTTAACTTAAATGCCCTAGTTAGAAAACCATGATCAATTAAGGGAGAGCAAAAGAAAACAAATTAGTCACAATGAGATTCAGAGCTGCAAAATTAGCCCCCAGTCTTACCCCTTTTTTTCAGGCAGAGCTCATCTTAGTACAGAGTGATCTTCAGAAGACAAACCAGGCAGTGTCCGTGGCTGTAGGTGGGTGTCATGAATCCCTCAGAAGGATTTCTGTTGAGACAGAGTGGGAAACAACATCATGTGTCATTTGTGTTTAGGCAAATCTTCGTCAGCTCAGATTTTGAATTAAGGTTTTTTATTACTTATGCAGTATAATTGTGTGTGCACAATAAGGAGGGTAAGTCTTGCAGGGATTATGGTTCAGTACTGCGGTATTGCAAACAAATACAAAATCAGGAAATAGTAGCTGAAATAAGTGGTGAAAATAACCTCTAAACCAAGAAGAATTTGAATTTCACTGTTTAGTCTGTTTTACTTAAATGTGGTTAGTAACAACAGCTGGGATACCACTCAAATAAGTGTGATATAGTTATATTTTTTCCTAATTAAAATATTTTTATGATTGTTTTTTACTAAGAAAAGGATTTATTAGATTATGTTCTATATGGAGATATTTTTACTCATGTTTGTGAACAAAATTACAAATGTTAGTAGATAATTTAAACTGTAAGATTGAACACACTAATAAATTCTATCAAAAATCTGTACACAAACTTTTTTTTGTAAGTGTGCTATAGCCTGAGCATGTAGAAATTTAAGCCTTCAAAAAAAATGGCCATGGGATATTTCTGGAACATCAGACTCTAAGGTTAATGTGTTAGATTGTTTAACATGAATTTTAATGGATTTTTAAAGGTGTCATTTGTTTTATGTTTTTCATTATTTTTTTGAGAAAATAGCCGATGCATGGAATTTTAAAGCTGTCTGTTAGGCTCCAAGAGATGACTTGTAAATATGAAAGTAAATTAGAGAATTAGGACTGTCTTTGCAGCTTTTGTGTGAGTATTGGTCTCAGATGCAGAAGATTCTGAAAACTTCCTCCATTTTGACGAGAAAAACCACCAAAGACACATGAGGGAGAACAGTGCCAGCAAAAACCTGTGAGGAGGGTGCAGCACAAGAAAGGTAGAACATCTGCTAAGTGTGCATTGCTTTTCATTCTTAGATCAAGCAAGCTGACAAAAAAAAAATAGATGCTTTCATATCTGTAAGGTGATCGGTTTCTTTCATCATGCAAGATCAGCTTGGAAGTTAAAGCAGATTTTGCTGTTGACTTGAAGCACAGACAGAATTTTCTTTGCTCTTGTTTATGATGTAGAGATGGAAAATCAAGGAATGGTTTTAAGGAAATTATTCAAGTGAAATCTAAGAGGATGCAGAGCTCACAGGGACCAGGAAAAGTGTTAGAATAATTTCAAGGACTTTAAACCTGTTGTAGACTCTATGTTTGTGCCTTTTAGACAATAATTTGTAGCTAGTAAGAAAGCCAGTGTGCAGGTTTTTGCTAGTAAAAAAAATCTTCTCCTGTGTTTCAGAGACCTGAATTGAGTCAAATACATGAAAATTGTTTAATTGTGCAAAGTTTCATTGTCCAGCATTTTCTTCTGAGAACACTGCGGGCTAGCTGCTCTAGAAAAACTGTCATAGTAGCTAAAGACGCTTTTTTGTCCTACAGAATGTGACTAAATCACTCCTACATTTCTTTTCTTTTTTGATCTTCATGTGACATTTGTTTCTTTTAATGTTTCTATTTGTCATTCTGCTGCTCATTTGCTTTTGCAATACCCAATTTTACAGACGGAAGATTAAAATTCTGTTTATTATACAGGCAGGACTTCTGTACTCCACACAGAAGATAGAAAATGCAGTGGGTGACTAATGGTATGTCTGTGCAATCTTGTTATTTTGAAATACATTCCAGCATCCCATTACAGAAAAAGTAATGAAATCAACTGAGTAGAACAGGTTCAGTTAAAATAAACAAAAATGCCAGTAGGGAATTTCTGTCCTGTTTTGAGGGCAGATTGTTTAAAGAATTCTGCTGTTCTCACTTTTAAATTTATTTCTCACTCCTAAATTAATTAGGAGTTTGATTCCTGAAAGCATGTATTACTGCCCTCAGCTACTTCAGTAAACTGTTATACACAGGTTTTTAAGCACAGTGTATAATGGTGATGCTATTATGCAGAATGCGTAGTGCTGACTTGTTTTTTATCATTTCAGAATTTCCCTTTCTTGAAAATGTGTGACCAAGTGTTGTAGAACGTACACTTCAAAGTCATACAAATTGCTATGCTCATCTGACCCAGTTGTTCGGACTGACCAGGATATATTATTAGCGTACAGAAAAGATTATTCTTGATGTATAAATATCATCCTCCATCGTATTAATACAAAAAGATACTCAAGATAGCATATAGTTACCACTACATTTCTTTATATTTGGATATAATAAGCATTTGTTCTTGAAATGCAGTTTTAAACCAGTAAATACAGTTTTGTGTATCAAAAAGTATCTGTCCACTGATACGAATTCTGTTTTTCTATGTACCTTGCATTATTTTTAATGTACAGCTTCTTCTCTGAAAGGCCTTCTCATCTGACTGGCATCAAAACATCCACCTAAAAAAGAAAAGAGATCTTTTCTAGAAAAATTTTCAGTCTCAAAGGTTAAGAGTGTGAAGACAGCATCCTAATACAGTCATTTCTCTAAATGTGTTTAAAAGGCTTCTTTGGTGATTTAAGCTGTCTCCAGTGACGGAATGTGTAGGTGGAAGATAACAAAATCTACTATCTTAGAAAAAGTCTTTTTGAAAACTCCTAAGACAGATCAAATCTTTTATCTCTTAAATTTTGACTAATATCATTTATATTTTTCGGGACTTATTAGTTAGGGCTATATGTCAGGTACATACTTTTTAAAACAGAATAAGCTAGTTCTTAATTTAAGTCCTACATTAAGAGTCAACTCATTGCAAAGAAGAAACACAAATCAGGTTGCAATGAAGGTTTCTTCCCTTGCCTTCCAATGTCTTTTTCCCTTTTGGTCCAGAGGAAATATTGTCAACTGTCAATTGTGGCAGATTTTTTGGGTTGGTTATTTTTTACATTGGATCCTGCAGCTGGAAGTTGTCCTAATCCCACTTTCTGTCTGCTTGCAAGAGGCAAACAGAAAGTCTGCTTCTAAATCCCTCCTGTCCAAATCCCCCACCATCTCTACCCTCACTATCTACCTCTGTCAGAAGCAGAGTACAAGGGACAGCACTTTCTGCTGGTCAATCACTCATCTTGGGCAGACATGAGAGGAAGCAGGCTTTAATTCAACACAAATATTGGAAATATATTTTAGAAGCTTTTCCATTTGTTCTCCATCAATCTTGGCGAGTTCCACAAGCAGAGTACCTAATTTTTCACGCAAAGACTGCTATTGTTTTAGAAAAATAAGTGCAACTGTTGACTCTCATTTCTTTACAAAATGTAGAAGTAATTACTATTATTGAAGAGAGAAAAGAATTTCACTACATATGTTTTCCTGGCTGTACATCTTAAGACAATATGAGCTCCTGTAGTGTTTATTTTTAATGAAAAGGCTTCTTCTGATTAAACAAGTCAGCTCGTGTAAAAAATTGCATTAGGCTGAGATTTTTTGAAATAACATTTTCCTCAGTGTATCATCCTGTTAGATGCTACTACTGTCAGACCTACACCCTGTGAATGTTCTTGTTTAGAAAAAAAACAGTGCAGCCATGGAAAGGAAGGTGAGATCCAAGCTTGCCTTTTGGGGGAGAAGCCAGGTAATTTGAAGAATAGACTTTCCGATTTACACTTTTGTGTGATTTCAAAATGTTTTTGTTAAAAGGCAGGTAAATGGAGTAGCTTTCAAGTATTAAAAAAAAAACCACCCTGACTCTTTTCTCAGTGAGACCTTCATTCTGTTGCACTTGGACTAGAATGAGCATTGCCATACATTAGTCAATTACTCCACTTATTATAATCTAAGCTTAACCTAGGGAGAGCAATTATTAATTTCACTCTAAAGAAGTGAAAGAGAAATAATAATACTGATTTTAAACATGTTTTGATTCCCTAACTTTCCCAGCAAAATCTTTGCCAAAATCTGAGGGACAAGAGGAAATGGCCATAAGCTGAGGCAAGGAATATTCAGATTAGACATAAAATTTTCTTCACTGTTAGGGTGGTCAGGCATTGGAATATGTTGCCCAGGGAGGTGGTGGAGTCACCACATTCAGACACATCTGAATCTGTGCTGGATGATGTGGTTTAGTGGTTTAAAGGTTACAGTGACTGGGCTGATTTGATGATTGGACTGGATGAAGGTCTCTTCCAAACTTGATGATTCTGTTCCTTTCGGTAAATTCTTTCCTCTGGGAAGAAATAAAGGCAAACCCTCTTACCATGCAGAAATACTTGCAAAGAGTTTATTAAAGATTTTATTTTTACTCAGGTAATTCATCACTAGATTGCTTACGAGGGAGGGATAGAAAAGGAGTTCTGTTTTGTAAACTGAATTATGGGGACTGTTTTTTCCTTCTCTTACCTTCATTTCCATCATAAAGCAAGTGCAAATATATATTTTTAGTACAAATATTGCTAACATTTTTAGTCATATACTACAGGGACATACTCCTAGTATGTTCTTCAATTCAAACTACTTGGTATGAAAGTGTAAAATATTCATGGTGCCTGCAGACATTTCTTTTTCCTTTTGTTGTGTATAAATAGAACTTAAACATGTTACTAAACTTAAAATGTTAAATGTATTGTTACATGTTGTTATATGTTGAAATGTTAAGTATGTTATTAAACTTAAACACTTCTATGTGGAGCTAACATGCTTTGTAAGTGCTGGTAGACTGTGTAGTCTTTTTTATTCATTTAAGTTTAGTTAGGTTGAGTTTAAAATTTTAGGAATAAACACGCTGTCGTGTTCCCACTTTGGCAAAGTGAATAGAGATAAAAAACATACTCAAAATATTTCTTTTCCACAGTATGAGACTGCCTACAGTAAAGGCAGGAGGGAGTAAATATGCATGTCTCTCTGAAAGAAAAATCTATCTTCATATGGCACTTAAAATGAATCTTATAACCTCCCTCTGGAAAATAATTACCCTGCATTAAGTTTGTGTGGCATTAAGTTTGATATTAGCACAGGTTTAATTAGAAGTAGCCATGAAGAAACTAATCTAGTGCCTACTAAGATTTCAGTCTTCTAGTCGGTTCAGTTCATTCAGGTGATCTGCAAAATCAGGCTCATCTGACATTTTTCGCGTCTATTTTTCAAGATTGAGTTTTTCCAGAAGAGTATGTTTTCTACTAACTTGCAGAGTTTTGCATGGAATATATGCTGTGAGGTTTTTCATTGTAGTGGTTTTACAAATAAGAATGGATTAATTAAGCAATTTTTAAATTTTAGGCTACATGACTTTTGTTAATATCTCACTTCTTGGATCAGGGACAGAAGCTAGATTATCGTTTGTGTATGCTGGCCATGGATACTACAGAAGGTAAAAACATATGACAGAAGTATTCAGTTGAAGAACATAGGTGGTACAATTCTATTTATTAAAAATGGATTAATGTTTTATTAGAAATGGATATACCACAGAACAAAATATCTAGGAAAGCATGCTCAGGTCCTTGTCCAGCTGTTTCATGCAAGAGAAGGAAAAGGATAACTTGAAGAAGTTTAGAAAGTATCACCGCAGACATAATTCTTGAATTCCAATACACCTAAACCCAAATGTGTCAATGTATATTATTCAGAAAAGCTAAATTAAAATCCATGTCATTTACTACTCAGTAAAAAAATAGATTAATATTTTAAACATCAATTATTAATGTTAATAATTAATATTAATATTAATCAATTAATATTTTGAAATTCATGATAATTCTAAGTCTTTAAAGAGCTTTTTGCTTTTAGAAATTAGACAAAATCTACACTTCAGGAATGACAATGCAGACTCTTTTGTGTGGTTTTTCCTTTCATATATTTTAAAAACAAACAAACATAGCATTTGCACATTAAGTGTTAAATCTTTTTGACAGCAGATATATTTCAGAGTAAATGGAGAACTGGAGAATTGTCAGTGAGAATGGGTGATCACCAGGGAAAAGAAGAAAGTAACAGTGACAGATACGAGCTGGTGCGTTACCAGGAATAAATGTGAGCAGACTTGGATAACTGCCAGGATTGTGATTGCTGCAAAGCCCCATGCACAAGGAACAAATGACGGGAGGAGGTTCATTACTCACCTCTTCACACCTTAAGTAAAAAAATAATCAACAACTCTGAAGAAGTTCTGGGTGACTTATCTATTAACTACCAGTTTACAAAGCAAATGGCGGCTTGCTTTGTAATTTTAATCCTAGTAGACATGTTACAGATAATCCAAACAGTAAAACAGACAAGATATTGCCTCAATAGTACTCTTTGAGTGCATTTGCATTGTTGTATGCAGAAGAGCCTGATTATATATAAGAAGAATAAAATAATAAATATTCTAATGTGCTTTGAAGTCTCTCGTTATGTTGTACATATTTGTGTAATAGCATGTTCAGTGTTCAGCTAGTGGAATATCATACATCAAGAATTGTAAAACCTTTAGACTTAGAGTTGCTCATATATTGTATATGTACGCATATAAGTGGTCATAAATGTTGTTTGCAGGGTTCTTTTGCTGTAACTATGTAAAACTTTTGTTAGTACTACTTATATTGTTTCGTTCATGCTTATGTTTCCACATCGCTGTTGAAACCAAGCACAGAGTAAGAGAATTAGGGCTTTGTTTGGGTCCTGGTTCATAGAAACATTCCTGATCAGGATGGCACTGCAGTTCCCTTGAAAATGATCCCTATTTATGGGATCTGTAAGGCAGAATCTTTTAAAGGTCCAAATTAAACATATATTCCCTCAAGTCTAAAACAAGCCAATATTACTACTTGCAACTAATATGGAATGAAACAGTGTGTGAAACAGAGCATCTCTGGAATTTGTATGAATTTGTGTTCCTGTGTGTATTCGGATCATTGGCTTTTGGTGGAAGTGCTAAATAATTTAAGTGCAAAGATCAAAATATTGCAGTTACTCACCTAGAATTCTTTAGTAATTATTAGCATTCAGGTAGTGGATTGCTTAATTTGAAATGCATCTAGAATATCTTAATTTTTTGTTGGTATTTTTGTTTTCTGAGAGAGTGTCATGGTTTTATTTACCAGTTTTCAATTTCCCAGTCAGGGAACAAGAATGTCATGAGTTTGGCACTAGCCAGGGACCAGTTCACCCATTAAAATATATTTTCCTCAATTTCTGCTGTGAGATAGGACCAAAGAAGGAGCACAGCCACCCAAACTTAAGGTATAGGAAAAGCTTTATTAACTAACACTAAGAAGGAAGTCAAAAACAAGAACCAGAATGAGACTTTCAAGGCATTCCTCCTCCCCCCAGCAACTGTCCACTTTCCCACTGTCAACCTGAAAAGACAAAACTTCGGATTTTCAGTCAGTAACCGCTCTTTGAATAATCATTTCCCAATTCATCAGGAAGAGCAGAGTCTCTCTTGCATACCATAGATCTCCACAAGAATACCAGTTCCCTTGTGGAGACACCCTTCAAAAATGGTCTGCCCGGGAATTTGCCATTGCGAAGCTCCTCCCATGAGACAGTCCTCTCACAACCGCCTCATGGGCTGCATCAGCTTTTGGTGTACAGTTTAAGAATGTCTTTTCCTAGTCCAAAACAAAAGTTCCCTTCATCTGTTCCATCTTCATATCAAGAAACAGATTACTCTTGTCCCTGGGGCCAGGGACCTCATTAAATCAGTGCTACATCAGCACTCTCCACCTCTTGTCGTCCCTGGGTCCAAGGACATCATTAAATCAGTGTTACATCACCACTCACCACTTGACTAGGCTCGCATGCATCCCCCTAAAAGCATTCTACATGTTATAAAAGCATTCAGTCCATCCTCTATGCTTTGCAATAGAAGTCCATGCCAACCGGCCCACACCTTCATTCTTCCTTCCCATCTTGGATTCTCTCTTGTCTTTTCCCTGACTTCTGGTCCCAGGCTGTGTCTCTCACATCTTCTGCAGTCTGCTCCTTCTCCCTTGAGCAGGATTTATGCTTTGAAAAGTCCATCTGGGCACGAAAAGGTTGAAACCTCATCCTCCAGGACCTCTGCCAGCGGCTGGAGCTGATAACGTAGAATGTCCTTGAGAGCAGCTGTGCTGGACTAAGATCTCTCAGCTCCACGCCGACGGGGTGGGGGGGTGTGATTTTTCTCATCCTCCCCTTCTGCCAGGACAGGCTGCCTTTGGAAGGGGCCCCCCGGCCCGGTCTGACCCAGACCCCCCCACAGAACATGGGGAAACAGGGGCTAGCCTGTCCTTTCTTTCCTCCCCGCTCTGCTGGGCCAGCTCCAGTTCCTCTCATCCTCCCCCTCTGCCAGGCCGGCTCCAATCCCTCTCATTCTCCTCCTCTGCCGGGCTGGCTCCAATCCCTCTCATTCTCCCCCTCTGCCCGGGCAGCTCCCTTGGAAGGGGCTCCCCAGCCCGGCCCAGCCCAGCTCCCCCCACAGGCCCCTGAAGGCCCATGGCGGAGGGGGTGGGCGAGCTGCCGCACCTCTGTACCTGTTCAAAGCTGGAAGGAAAGAGCGATTCTTGGGCAATCTTTGTCTCCAAATGTGTACCTACAGAGGTGTATTTCACCTTTGATTGGCCCATTTCCCTGTCTGTCCTTAAAACTGGCCCATAATCGGTCTACACTGGGCCCAGGGAAGATTCCCAAGTAAACATCACTTCCATGGGTGGTCATTTCCTGCCCACCAAAATGCCAATCAAATCTCAAACCAGCGCAGAGAGATGAGTGCTGGAAGCCATAGAACAGCACAATTTGAAAGGCTCTGCTTTATCACACTGAGACTTATAAATGGAAACCAAATAGCAGGTCACAGAACAGAAAAAAAAAAAGATCCCAAACAACTCCCATAATGACAGAAAGCCAAATCTTTGTTTCAGTAGATGTTAATTTCCATTCTGTAATATTTTAGTTTACATTCTATAGTATTTACTAGTATGTGTTTCTAGGCCTATGTTTTTCATGGTTTTGAAATCACTCCAATCCTATATTGATTACTACTATATTCTAAAAAGAGATTTATTTTTCCCAGATGCTTTGGTGTATTAATTTACATTTATGCAGAACAAAAAATTCATCCTGCAAAGTAATGATAAAATATTAGTTAAGTGAATGCTGCCTGTGGCTCTTGAAGGTCCTAGGAAGGAGGATTCTCTGAAGTTGAAAGGAAATTTTTAGGGACACATGTACATTGTTAAGATTTCTTGAGCACAGAAGAAGCAAATATCAAGCCTACAGTTTCAATTTTGGTCAATATACTAGATTTTTGCCTCAGGTAACAGTGGAAGAGGTTTCACATGGCAGCCCTGTAGTGGTGCCTCCATTACACCAGAGATACGTGTCTGGAACAAAACTCTTGATGCCAATTATCAAAGTTTCTTGTGCTATGATTTGTGTGGGTGTGGCATGGGAGTGCTCAAACTAGATTTCCTTTGGATTAAACTTGACTGGAAACTACATTCCATCTTTTATTGATTGTTCAGTTCATCAGATTTTCACTAATCCAGTGCTAGACTTTGGTATAGAAATCTGGAGCATGTTTGATGCCATCACATTCTCAGCACAACCATTTTCCTGACCAACATTTGCCCATGGAGGTGTAGCCATATGGTGTCTAGATTTCCACTTGTATCAACTGCCTGCATTATCCACAATAAAATAAAGCTTGACCCAAGTGGAGAAAGTCGCTCCTTGTATCTAGAAATTGTTTAATTTCTTAAGCATTCAGTTATTTCCTGTTACAAAATCCTGGAATTTAATGATATCTTTCCAAAGGGCACAGAATAGCAAGACATCTTTTAACTTAGTGTATTGGTTTCATATGAAGTGTAAATCAGGTTTGTTAGTTTTGTTTAAAGCACAAGTTCTAGTTCAGCAGTAGGCAAAAAACCCACAACATATGAAAAAACCCTAACCCACCAACCAACCAACCAACCAACCAACCAACCAACCAACCAACCAACCAACCAACTAACCACAAAACAAAACAAAACTCCCAAATCCACTACAAAACCAAACCAAAAACCCAGTCCTGCTTCAATGAGAGCTAACCTGCAAAGGCAAACAGTTTATTCTTGTCACCTCTCCCATTTTATAACAATGTAGTCTAGAAGGGAGTATAGGGTGAGAGGGTTATTGAGTTATATTTGCTGCTTAAATCTTGGTATTTTTACATTGAAATCTGCAAAGGGGGAAAAAAACTGTAGAAGTACTAGAAAATAACTTAATATCTTCTATAATTCTAGAAGGTTATGTTCCTTTTGTGTATGATTATGAAAAAAAACCCTGAAACTTTTTCCCCAGTTGTATCTTGCATGATAGAAAACTACAAGTTAAAACCATGTATCTATTATATTTTATACTCATTAAAAAATCCACTTTGTTGCATATTTTAGGAAAGTCTGAGCCTTTGAGTTCAAAACGAGGGCTGAGGCAGTTTGCACAGGAAATTGCATTCTAGCATATTGAACTGAAATATAGTCTGACTTAACCAAAGGACTTGTTTTCAAGGTGTAATTAAAGAAAGGGAAAACTAGAGAATGGCACAGATCTCAGAGCAGGCTTCTCTCTGCCCACTGACTTAGGCAAACACAAAAGTCATCACATGGAATTATCAAAAATTGAATTGCTTGAAGCGTCCTTTGCATACCCACTTTATTGAAGTCTTTTTTTTTAATTGTTAAAAGAATTTTTTATTAGCAGGCCTGCATTATGCCAGCAAGAATTAGAATATAACCTAGGACCTTTACAAACAAAACACTTCTCTTTTTTATTTTTTAAGGTTGCTCTTGTCCACTGATATGTCGTATTTGGAAATATGGCATATTTCCAGTTTGTTGCCAGATATACCAGTATTTTACCTCAATATGGCCTAGTTCATTTGCAGCATTAGCCATTTAATGCAATGGAAAAGGTGGTTGAACTCCACCCTACATTTGCTATCTAATTGTGTGGCTAGGAACATTCCCTGTAGCTTCACCTAACCTTTATTGCTTTAGGTACTTTAATAACAATATAGTAGTGACTGAATTAATATACACACTTTTTTTTTTTTTAATTGACAGTCAATCCAAATGGTTTAGTTATAGTTCCAAATCTGTCTTGAAGTGGCAGGCAAAGGGAAGAAAGGGAAAAGTTCTAGAAAGGTTCTGAAGGCATGCTGAAGAAAATCTGGTGTTGTTAGCAAGTGAGAAAGCCTCATAAGCATAAGTAATCCCAGTACAAATAACTCCCTGAGATCCACCTAGATAATGAAGCTTTAACATCTGACTGCACATGAAGTTGAAAAGCAATGTTCTATTCTCTTTAACTCAATATTCTGTGTAACAGCTTTGTGTTTCTCATCAATAATGCAGCCAGTTGCAGCTGTCTTCATATTCCACCAAGCTCAACGATAAATTTATTCTAGCTTCTAAGCTCTTTTTTATTCATACTTCTGACTTAAAACAATTTTATCATTGTTTGAATTGCTTCTTTTATAAAAATCTTTGTCTTTACCAGTGAAATATGTCTAATTTATTTTATTCTATTTACATTAAGAAACAAACAAAGTAAAACTAAGAAAACTCATTCAATCCCAGAAAAACAAGAAGTATGCCTAAGAGATGCAAGGAGCGTGATATTTACATATTGTGTGAAAAAACCTTGTTGAGTAAAGGGGCTCAATAATATAATATTTAGGATGAAACCAAGAGACAGAGAGGTGCAAATGAATGGTTTGTAGGCTTTCTTGAGTTTAATGAAATATTTAGACAAAGATTATCCTATGAATCATTACTGTGACACATAATGATTCCCCAATCACTGTTCATTCTTTCAGAGCACTTTATTTATGCATCATTCAAGTACCCTTTAACTGTTGCTAAAGTATCATTCAAATTTGATTTGTAGTTAAAAGGAGTTAATTAAAAATTGTAGAACACAGCTACCAAGGCCAGAACTAATAATGGGAAATTTAGCATTTAGCAATAAAAAATAAATGCATTCTGATTTTTAGAAATCAACCTGGATTCTGCTGTAATTATAATTAAACCTATTGAACAAAAATTAATTTTTCCTATACAGAGGAACAAGAAAAAGAAAAAAATCCAAACACCCCAGGCTTTACAGAAGTCCCTTAAAAGGAGGGGAATGGTTACCAAAAATATGGCAGTTTTTGTGGATTTACTCAACCTTCCAATCAAGCTCAATAGCAACATTCAGGTACAGAGTGCTTTGAAGTAAGTGACTCAGAATCCTGAGGTCTCTTTCCTCTGCTCCAGCTTCATCCACTGCTTACTAAGCTAGAGTTTTATCTTCCCTGAATGTTTCTTTGCCAAAGACTTTCCAAGACCTTATCTTTCCAAAAATCCTAGTACAGAATTTCCTTTTTAGTACAATCCACTTTTTTTCCTTACCTTTTTAGGTCAGTTCCTCTTTCTCCAGCTCTAGCCAAGCAGCTCCTGCTCTCCCAGAAAATATGCAACCTGTCTCAAAGCTCTTCACCTCTGTTGCTTCTACAAGAGTCCTTCTACCTCATGAATTTATTTTATACAGAAGCTCTTAACAGTTCCAGCCAAGTTTTCCTAACCCTATTCTATTTTACGTCTTCATTTAAATGCTGGCATTGTATTCTTGGAAAAGGAAGATTTTCTTTTCATCTACCACCTCTTCAGAGACATATCTCTGACTTCTGCTTCTAAGAGGGATGGAAAATAATTTAAGTAATATCCTTAGTGTTTCTAAAGGAAGTCAAGAGGGAATGAAAACTCAACCTCTGATAGCCTAGAATTTTGAGCAGAAATCAAAATATTTTGAGAGAACAAAATACTTCTGACCTGAAATGCTGTCTTGGCCCATTTCTTTCTTATTACATGAGTTCTCTGGCTTCAGGGGAAGTTTATTAGGTACTAGATACTTACCTACCTGAGGTACTAGGCCATATATAATGATTTCTCTTTTAATCACAATACAGAGATGTGAAGTGAGTTTCTCTTTTTTTTCTTTTTTTTCAGTTTCTTTAGTTTCCAAATTGCTGCTCTCGTTCTTGCATTGATACCACCTTTTTATGAAGTAGTCATGATTGCATTCTATGAGTAAGGCATGTGCTCATATTTCAATTGAATGGCAGGTCTTTGGCTTCATGATTGTGTTGCCTTTTTCTTTCTCTGGACAATTTTGAGAATATGGTTTTTAACATTTCCTCTCCTTTCTCATCATTTTTCTGAGATATTCCTTCCTTTTTTTTTAGATTTCAACCCAAGTTGAAATTCTTTTTCAAGTGGTTTACATTCAACTTACATGTTTACTGCTACTTACATGTTAAAGTCATTCAGCTTTAAAATAATTTAAATACCCTGTAAAGAAAGTATTCCTCATTTTCACTGTTCTATAAAAGTAGTTCTATATTTCTGAGTTTAAAAAAGCTTCAGATACCTAATATATTTTTCAGTTTATAGCATAAACTATAAGCATTCTGAATACATGTGGCTTATGTCACTACAGATTTCCAACAAGGTGATTTAATTCAACATTCATTCATAAAATAGCTCACTACTAGGAATAATATCAATATATCAGTATACTAGAATATTGTATTTTCGGATTTTGTACATAAAGTGCAAACAAAATTCATGAAAAATGAGTTTAAAAAAAAGTTTAAACAGGTTTAAACCGTGCTAAACATGTAAGAATAAACACTTTTTCTTATTTGAGAGGAAAAATAGGTTTGTTGTAACCAGGTTGTTTTGGGGAGGGGACAGAGTTCTGAGTGGAGAAAGCATGAGAAGAGGGAGATAAAATGTTCATTTACAAAATCTACATTGACTTACTTCATAATTAAAAAATAGAGAACAATACAGTAGCTGTACATTTGAAAACTCTTTTCAACTCTGAACAATAATCCATAGTCATGCTTTGGTATCCTTTAAACAAGGCCAATTTACAAACCTGTCAGTTATTTGAAAGACAAGGATGAGCTGCTGAAATATTTAATGCTAAGAACATTCTGCTCATTCAAATGTTTAGAACCAGATTGCACAAAATATTTAAGAAAAAAAAAAAAGACATCATAAAAAGCCACCTTGCTCTCTAAAGCACTGAGATCCTACGAACTCTTTCCGCTGAAGAAGGAGGTATTTTCCTTTAGCATTTTAAGAAAAAAGCCTAATTTCCCTAGGATTTTTTTGAACATAGCAAGATATAGTTCTCTATTTTGTATTTCTGTCCCTATGATGAATGACATTTTCCATATTATTTCAATGTCTTTTTTTTTTCTAAGCTGTCATAATGCATTTCAAGGTAATAATTTTGTCAGATTTTGTAGTGGTTCATATAGTCTATTAGTTTTTAAAGAAAAATTAAACTATGTAACTAAATAGAAATTTTTCACAATTGGGTAATGTTTTTAGTATATTTAAATATTTTTTCTATTTTTATATACAAATATATACATTAGATTTCCAAGATCAGAATTTTAAAATAGAAATTCTTTAGGCTTGGTTTGTTGAGAAAATTGATATAAAAATTACTTCCCCACCTTCAAAGCAGTGAGACATAGAAGAGAATTGAGTCATTTTACTGGTTTTATTATATTTCACATACACAATTTTCTGGTAAGAAGTTACAACTCATACTGAAAGGAGAGCAGGTTAATTTCATATCAGGATTTTTGGATAGGGGAGAGAACTGTATGTACTTTATCAGATTGCAAACAAGATGTTTAATTACTTTGTTATATTTATGGGTATTACTTCAATACATTACATGAATATTCAATAAAGGAAAAAGAACGTGAAAGAGTTAAAAATTTTGTTATAAGTCACAAAAGTAGTTTCTTACACCTCCTTTGACTATGCTGATAACCTTTTCCTAAAACAGCCCAGAGACCAGGAGGATCTTCATGGCTGGAGAAAATGTCAGGGGTGGCCAGATATGATGTTGATTACATGGTTCTTCCTGTGCACTGCTGATCAAAGAAATTTTTGTGACAACTGTGTTAGTTCAGAGTACCCATGGCACCAACCTTTCATTATCACTATTTTCTATATTTTTATTGGTGCATCTCAGAGCGCTGATGTGTGTTGAGAGTTAAATACAAAGCTAGCAGTTATGTTCTTGGTTGAGGAAAGAGCATGAGGAATACCATGCCAAACACCTTTATTTTGATCCCATTTATTAATAACCTTGAATGCTGAGAGAAGAATTTAATAATTTTGTATTGGCTGCTATTTTTGCTAACATACAGTTGTGCAAACTAGGCATTGTAGGCTTCTTCCTGAATGAAAAAAGAAAATAGGCTTTCAGGTTGTTTCTAAGCGCTGATAAAAGTGCAATAAAAGACTCTTCAGCCTGTCCTTTGCCATTAGCACTAGTTGATGAAATACTCCTATGAAGTCTCCTGCAGAAACAGTTCAGGCCCTTATGACCTGCCCCAGTTTCAGAAAATTTGTGGAGGAGGCACATACAGAATCACATAGGATATACACAAAATGACAAGTTGCTTATATGTATCTTTTGAAAACAGAAAGCCTGTAATGCACAAAGAGACAAAATACTTAAATCCTGGGCCAGCTTTTAATAGCACAAGTCATCACAAGTTATGAAGAATAACTTTAACATAGTCGAACCTATGATTCAACTATAGGGGTCGTGACAGTGGCTTTGTGGGCCAGGCACAGATTTGGCTACAGAAGAACCAGTGATGGATAGATAACACAGACAATAACTTCTAACATAGCTGATATATTTTCCACAGGTTTCTTTATACTTGCCAGGTATTTTCCTGAATCACAAGAGTGAGTCAGTTACAGAAAGTAAAGCAAGTGAGCAAGTTTTTCCAGAAAACTAGTGGCTTGTTTAGCACAAAATAAATGTGAGGGATTTTGGACTGTTACCTGCAGAGATAAATGCATGGAAAAGAGGTAAGTTTGTTCAGTAAAAGAAGGAGCTTGAGACATTGACATTTCATGAAATGGACCTGAATATGCATAAATTAGAAATGGGAAGAAAGTAGATTACGTTGGTAAGGTTAAAGGATGACCTTCCAATGGGAAGAGCACATGGTAAATAACCTAAACGATTTAAAGATAATTAAAAATGTTGTGAAAAATTTGCACATGACAAGGTTGCAAGAAAATTACTACAAAATTCTTTTTATTGGTTGTATGTAACAAAGAGAGTAGCCTTTTTGTTACTCTTAGCACCAGAAGCTTTTGACTATTACTTTAAAGCACTTTAGTGTTGTGTGTAATTGTTAATAAGTTCTGCTTTAAAACAGTTGGCTTCGTGTGTTGGGGAGGTTTTATAGCTTGTTTACTTGTTTATTTTCTTTTTTCTTTTTTTTTTAATTTGATTTAGTCTTTTTCTGTTACAAAAAAAAAAAAATGAAATTAGAGTTGAATCAGACCAAAGGGAAAACAAAGAAATTTTAAAAAGGGAGCGAGGGAGAGCTGATGAGAACCTCTAATAAGCAGCTGGAAAATTGAAAATTTAATATAATGAAAATAGAGGAAAAGTTAAAACATATAATCTTTGTGTAAACTCACAAAATATCAATACATTTAAAGAGAAACATTTTTATTTCTGTTAAGAGCTCCATATATCTGTATGTATCTGCAAGCTACTTGTATGTATCTGCAAGCTATTTCGAATTGCTGACAGGTATCTCGAGATTCCTTTTCCTTCAGTTTATAATCGAAGAACTAAATGGATATACTACATTAACCTCTGAGAGAACTGCATTGATTGTGCAGATTCAGGCCAATTACAAGGTGCTTAAATCATTAGAAAGATGGAAGCTTTTGTTAGAAGAGCAGAATTGTGAAGAGATATGTCAGCTCAATGCTAGTAAATTACCTTTTAATACAGAGTAGTGTAAAATAGATTCCATTTTGCAAGAAAACAGCCTGAGGAAAGAAAACAATTTACTAATAGAATGCTGTGCCTTCTTTCTTGTTTCTCAATATATTCTAAGAATTTAGAAAATCCTATAGACCTAGAGCTGATAAACTAAATTTATATTTGTTAAGAACATATTCAGGAATAAAATCTAATTGAAAATCATGTTGCATGATTTTATAAAACAGTTACATGATTTACTTTCTCTTTATTATTTGTTTGCAATCTGGCTTTTATTTTATGACCAGGCTGTGTGGCGTTTTTCATCAAACTATGAGAGTTATGCTGCTATTTTTCAGTGAGTTAAAATGAGGGCTGCAGGTAGCTCAGTGGCAAAGTGAAGTAATGGATTCCTAAGTGATTCTTTCCTGCATGAAATATTCAGACTCAGTTAAGTCTATTTCAGTAGATACTGTGCAGAAGACCTGATGATGGAATTATTTGCTATTGGTTTCTTTATCTCTGAGCTATGCATGAGGTTATACACTCAGAATAAAAGCAATAAAAGAAAGAGATGTCTTGTCTCTCACTTGTAACACTCTAGGCTTAATATTTTCTGTGAGTCGAGAAAATAGTTTGTGTTTCCCAGAAAATTTCCAGCAGGTTCAGTGAAATTTGTTGTTTCCCAGTAATTTCACCCAAGAGGAGTAAAAAAAGCAGAAAGATGAAAAAGATGAAATAAAATGGCAGGGAGAAAGCCAAGATTTCTGCTCCAAATTAAAGTTCATTTACAGATATGTGAAAAATTTAGCTACAGAGAGCTTTTTTGGAATGATCTTGTCACTTGAAAGAGATAATGGCTATATGGATGACAGAATCATTGGATATCCAGCAACATAAGTTGTCACTTTTGGGTTTTTTTAAATCTTAACTTACACTTAGGAATTCTAACTGTAGTGAATATATTCTATACAGATATTCAGGAGAAAAGTTTAATAGGGAAAGAAGATATCAGAAATACATCTGAGATAAATAATAGCTAATTATTTTAAGCTCCACATAGTGAGCTGATTACAAATGCCATGTGTCCTGAAGTGACAGTAACAAGGACCATTGTCAAATGACTCAGTGAGTGATCTGAAGTAAAATATTTTTTTCCCTGTTTCAGCAGAAAGGCTCAAAATGATTGAATTTCAAACATTTAAAATCATAACCTGGATCTCAAAAAAAAAAAAAATCTGTTTTTCGGGAGGGTTAGATTAATTGGTGGAATGCTATGAAACATCCTTTGGAATAATATTTCATTGCTTGTGATGCCTACATTCTTTTTTTTTTTTTTTTGTCTATTTCAAGAGATAATTATATTGAAATGCAACAACTGAAAAATATTTGTTGGATATATATACTGGTCATTTTTGAAATACATTTTATTAATGCCAAATTTTGTTTTATGATAGTAATCTGCTGAGGAAAGGAATGTCCACAATTTTCTTTAATAATTTTACTGTGACAGTTCTGTCCCTCAGAAAAAATTGCAGATTGGAATATCCAGATAGGAAAAAACTAACTGTCTGTGTCCTCAATACTGTTGTGTATGATTGCTTCTGGCTCATGTCAGTATAGACAACACCTCCATTTTCTCGTTTAATTACCATCTATGTGTTACAACCTTCAGTCACACTGCTGCTTCTGTATTGTAAGAACATAAGACCTGTATTTTAGGGGCTGCCCCTGATTTCATATTTTTGTAACGCATTATGTCTTTTTTGAAACAATATTATGTTATTGCTACATGATATTTCCATCTTTCGTGGCTTCCAGTTGATACATTGGAAGCCATTACAGATGGGATTCTCCTTGACCACTCTCTCTTAATTCTAACTAACTGGGGCATGGTTTTGCTAGATAAGCCTCTCCTGGTTGCAGGTCATTTTTTTGTGCTGGAGATGCTTGAAATTTGATTGTGGTTTTTTTTACCTTCTGAAACATGGAAAACTACAAATCTCAGGAAGTGAGAAATATAAACTAGACTGCATAGACAGGATAGGGTCTATGACTTCTGCTGAAACACAGTCACTACAGCAGCATATCCTTAATTCTTTGTGATTAAAGTGTATTATTCATAGAAATTTTGGGGTAAAAAATTATACTAGGAAATCCTGAGTCACTCTTTTTGATCATGCAGATTTACTTTGACCAGTTAGACCTTGGGAAAGAAAAATTAATTACCATTGCCTCTTGTGTGTATTCTGCAGAATGAAGATAATGCAAAAATGTCTTCAAAATCACTGAGGGTCAAATAGGTGCATTCACATGCGTTTGGCTTATTTGTAAGCATATCTGAAATCAGAAGCAAGATTTTGCTAGGATGTTGCCATGTTTTCTAAGGAATCTGTATCAGCTCAAGGAAGAAAATGTGTGATTAAATACAGCATATGTGCATGCATCTTAGCTATGCAAGAGGATGTGAGGTAGTAACCGACTGCAAATGTTTGTGTTCTTTTCTTGAAAATGCTTAATATAGAGTCATGTGTATTCATTTTTTCTACTTTGTAGATTTAGTTATGAAATAAGTAGAATGCTTAGGAGGACAGAACTGTTGCAGGTTTTATGATTACTGTTCCTGGTTTATACTCTAGTCTGTCCAGGCTATAAATTTACTTGATTTTTATATTGTTTCGACAGTCACCATTTTTAAGGGAGTATTTCTCTCCTTGTGAGTCCTGATCCTTTGGAAACTCATAATGTAAGCATTAAATTTATTTTATCTTTTTATACTTTCATAAAACCTTCTTGCATGTCTGTGTAATTCCATGCAAGGTATATGACAGCAACTGGGACTGCCTGCAAAAACAGCAGCTGTTTAAACATCAAGTATCATGAGAATACAAAAATTGTGTATTCAGAAGAGCTGATTGTAATGATTTGTGCAAATTTTCATGCTTTTGTGTTTTTGTGCTCTTTGAATGTAAATGGAGACACCAGCTGAAAAAGTTAAATAGGAAGAGGAGTAAACAGCTTTCACTCCTTAAAATAAACCTTGCTGTAATAATATTTGTTGCCTTTAATGCTCTACTTTTTTTTCCTTCCCCTTCCACTGGATGCATCACATGTTCTACGTGATTACTTTACAGATGGAAAAAATTCATATAAACCATTGCAATCATAAAACTAAAAACATTTGAAATGGGCATTGTATTTCT
The DNA here is from genome assembly GCA_013400175.1 of Phainopepla nitens. NCBI lineage: Eukaryota > Metazoa > Chordata > Aves > Passeriformes > Bombycillidae > Phainopepla > Phainopepla nitens. The sequence continues at coordinate 621,394 of VXBQ01017281.1, forward strand.
GTACAAAAGAAATTATGGAACTCTGGTTTAGCTTGTAGTGGGTAGTCTGTAATAATTGCTTGTTACAGAAAGTAGACAAGAGAGCCCCTACAAAGAGTGTGAATAGCAATTCTGTCTTACCATGGTGCTTCAAACTATAAATGGACATGTGATTTTATTGTCAAGAGCTACAGAATATGTACATGTCAAATTGGTGCTACATCTGCTACAGAGAAGCAAAGCAGTGGTTGAATGTGGTTTGATCAGATTTTGAGGGATGGCATAGGGGTGTCTGATTTCTCATGGTGTTTCTTTTGCTATTCTGGTATTCTTCAAATTTTTTAAATCAAGTCTTCCTTTTGGTTTTATTTTTTCACTGCTTTCTGTTCCCATAATCCACTTTTCTGCAGTTTCTGCGTGTTCTGCAGAGCTCATTGAGTCAGAGGTTTTATCACCTCATGTTATCACATCTCCCACAGACAGCCAACAGTCACTTGATGTTTCCTCCTACTTGTTGCAGACATCAGACCATTTCAGTGTGGTTTTTTTTATCCTCACTGAATTGTATCAAAGGCAAGTATCCAATTCTTTATAGCAAGGCCAACTTTTTTTCGATTATTTCTTTGTCTATTTTGTCAATTTTTGTGACTGGGTTTTGGAGGGATCTAAAATGCTTTCTGAGTAAAAATTCATCCCTCTGATTATGTAAAACAGGTTGCAACCGGTGATGGCTACAGAAGATTTTAGGTAAAATTTTTCTTTATTTTAGCCCTATGGTACTGCTGTAGAGGTTGTTTGATCCATTTTAAGCACTGGAGACTAGTTTGTTGACCAATTCAATATAGAGCTGAAATAGTTCTTCATTCTCTAGATAAAATTATGGTGTAGGAACATGTTTTTCAGATTTTTCTCCTCCTAGCTGCCCAGTGTGAATGTTCTTGATGCTTGAGAGAGCAGGGCTTAGTTATATTTTCAGAGCCTTGGGCAGTGCAGAGTGAAATGAACAGATAAAATAATAAAAAGTGCCATTCATTTTGCAAACAGAATGGATGGATGCCCATGGGAGCCTTGTTACTTCCAGCAATATTTCAGAACCATCTACCAAATCCACATGAAGTTGTGAAAACTCTGGTGTAACCTGCAGACATTCAATAAGCAAAGGCAAGGAAAAACTAAACCACAAGTTCAGAAAAACAGTCTATACTATTGATGCTGGAAGGAATCCAGAACAGGGCCATGAAGATGAATAAGGGAGTGGAGCATCTTTCCTGTGGGGAAAGGCTGAAGACAGCTGGAACTGCTCATCTTAGAAAAGAGAAGGCTCAAGAGGATTCTCATCAATGTGTACAAATGTCTAAAGAGATTCCTAAGAAAGTGCAGCCAAACTCTTTTCAGTGGTGTCCAGTGACAGGAAAGGAGGCAATGGCCACAAACTGAGAAATGGGAGGGTCACTTTGAACATTGTCTGTGCTGCCCAGAGAAGTTTTGCATATCCCTTTTTTGGAAGTGTTCAAGGCCAAGTTGCATGGGGCTTTGAGCAGCCCAGTCTAGGAAGGTGTTCCTGCCCAAGGCAGGGGGATTGAAACTGGCAGTCTTTAAGATCTGTTCCAACCCAGGTCATTCGGTGATTCTATGATAATCAAGCTATTTTACTGGGAGGATGACTGAGTACTGGCACTGGTTTCACAGAGAAGTTGGGGAACCTCCCTCTTTGAATATATTCAAAAGCTGTCTGGAAATCATCCTGAACAAGGGGTTCTAAGTGGCCCTGCCTGAGAAGGTTGTTTGAACCCTGTGATCTCCATAGGTGTCTTCCTCAACCATTCTGTAATCTTTTTATTATACTTCTCAACTATTTTTCTATGTATCATTCATTCAGTGTCAGTATGCATATATTGTTAATATCTACGAAATTCTGTTGTCTTTTATTTCAGAGAATCTCAGCAGATTGATTTATCTAGCTCACAATTACTTTCAGAGCTTTTTTAATTATACAGAAAAAGAGCTGAAAAGGCATGCAGTAGAAACTGAGGGATTATACATCAGTGTTCAGTGTATTTGTTAGAGCTTTGTTCACATGCCCTGACCCTCCATCTGTGTTGTAACCAAACAGGGATGATCTATTATCATGACTGCTTTTACTTGCAAAGTAGCAGCATAAGGGGCCAACATTCTCNTCAGTGTTCAGTGTATTTGTTAGAGCTTTGTTCACATGCCCTGACCCTCCATCTGTGTTGTAACCAAACAGGGATGATCTATTATCATGACTGCTTTTACTTGCAAAGTAGCAGCATAAGGGGCCAACACTGAGTCTGGTGAGCTTTGTAAGGTACAGATTAGTACAAATATTGCTATTTTATGAGAAGAGACATTTTAAAACTAATAACTTGTTAGGTAATTTTTTTTTACTGTCAGGGTGCTAGAGGGAGGCTACAACATCCTTCAGTCCCTTCTCCCAGGCTGGGAGATTGGGAGATATAAATAGAATTTCTGCCTTTTTTTCATGGCAGCTTTAAATTGTATCTCCAAATGATCTTTTCTGTATTCATTAATTCATTTTTCCCTCACTGCTTCTTAAAAGGGAACCCCTCCACTTTCTTCATGCACATCTGATGGGAGATGAAGCATTATTAGTTCAGGTAGATGTAATTTATCTGTCATTACATATGCACGCTTAAAAATATTTACCTTCCCAAATTCAATGATGGCAGCAGTTTTCTTAGCTAATTGCCTGTTTCCCATATAAGTATTGGTAACTCTATGGCCTGCCTGCAATATTTTTGAAGTCATAGCCCTTGCAGAAGACAGAAGAGTTTCATGGGATGCATCTATAATAAGGCAAGTGTTTGACATTTCCTTTTTGCCCCTAATTGACTGATAGCCTCTAAAAATGAGGTGGAGTGATTGATGTTTATGTGGCTTCTGCTGAGGCTTCACAGTTTCTCCTCAATGAATGCTTTACTTCCAGATCTTTCTGTATTTTTAGGGAAGATATTCCCTTTAGATGGAATGCAAACATCGAACACATAAAGGTTTGTCTTTCACATAACTGCACTCATTTTTCTTAATTCTTCCCAATAATCAGAATTGTAGACAGCTGTAAACTCTTGCTATTTTGTCAAGGTCCTTTATACATGTTACCATCAAAAAAGAAAAAGTAGCTTCCAGTAACTGCTGCCTTTTATCTGAGAGACGTCATAGAGCTTCCACAAACTATTGGTTCTCTTTCTCTCCAGGGGCAGCTTTGACTTCTTCTGGCAAAGTGACTATAGCAAAATGTAGTAGCATTTCAGCTTCACTGGAGGTGTGAGGAAAATTAAGGTGCATTTTCTAAAATTAAGTCTGTTCTTTACATTTTTCCTTTTCCTGGGCACGTATAAATTATTGGCCTTATTCCTTGTCTATAAGATGAAAAAAATAAATCTAAGTATAGTTTCATTACAAGGAGAAATTTGGGGTGTTGTCACAGTTCAAGTTTTTTTACATTTTGCCAGCAAAAAAACCACAGAATGGCATATATAGATATGTCAGTGTTAAAAAGATGGCGTGATACAGCTACAAAGACCTAGTTTTTCATAAACAAAAATGGAAAGATGCAAGCCAGACTTAAAGTTTTGCAGAAGAAAAAGATTAAATTACTTTTTCTCTTACAAAAATGCAAGAACTGCAAACAAACAGTAATGCATACTTTCTGCCATAAAAAAGACATTGTTATTAAACTGGGTTTTTTGATACATAAAAGTACATTTTGAGGAAAATTTTCTTATTTTTTTGAGCTCTACTAGCTGTGTCATGCTGTTCAGCTCTTAGAAAATAAATACAAGGTATAGTCATTTGTTCTCCAAATAAAAAAGGTTCGTATCACAATGTCCACAACAGAAGCAGTGGTCTTCATATTTTGTCAGAATCAGCAGAATTTACTACATAGGGCAAAATAGATGGGGTTATTCTGTTGGCTATATAAGATGTGTTTCTTATTCAGGATTAAACATTTATCCTCAGAGTAATAGATACTGCCATATCCCAGCAGGTTAACTTGGTAGTGCTGCACTTCTGGCCAATAAAAGTTCTATAGTGAACAGAAGAATTCACCCTCAGTGTTGCCAGAGGTACATAGTGTTCCAGGGGAGAGGCTTTCTAAAAGTATTTTATTTATTTTTAAGGATGAATAAAATTAAGTCAAATCTTTCAAATAACTTGAAGGAAATGAACTAAGACGAAAGACTAAAAATTACAAATGAAATAAGCCACTTGCTGGCAAAATTGAAGTATTAAGCTTTGGGAAAATGAGACGTAGATGGAAATTTAGACTTCTGCATTTACATTTTAAGTAACATTCTGTCAGATCAACTGCTTAAAGAAAGTTCTCTCGAGTCAATGGAAACTGGAAAGAGTGTGACCCACTGACATTTAGACTTGGAGACTGTAAAGTCTTGTCTTACTCTGCTCTATATTTCCATAAATTATAGGTCATATAAATGCCTAGGGAGGGCACATGATCCTTTATTTACTAGAGCAGGTAAGCAATTCCATAAGATTGAAGATTCCAGAATGCATGTAAAGAACTATAAAAAGCATATAAAAAGCTAAGGTAAAGAAGTACACTTACATCTTAAGGCATCTTCTCCAAGTCATATACTGGATTCAGAGATAATTAATGCATTATGAAAACTCCTGCTGTAAAATGGTGAGAAAACCTGTCCATTCAAATCATATTTTAACACATTATATTTTCATTCTGTTACTATTATAATCTTTATGAAGTTCAGGGTAGATTTCAATGTCAGGTCCTGTCCTTTTTTATAACTCTCTTTTGCATATGCGTCTGGCAAAGGCATTGTCCCGTTTCTAACTCGTGGATTTTTTCAAGCAATGTTCTGCATTCACTGCTCTGAAAGACTCATACTCTTTTCTCTCCAGGAGAGAGAGACCTTGATAAGATACTTATAAGATACTTGAAGATAACTTCATCTTGTCTCTCTCCATAATCTTTCTTTAAAAATACATGATTTGATTCCTGCTTTCTTTTTAAAGTCCTAGATTTTGCTTCTACTGCCACCCAAACTGAGGGTGGGATTTATCTGTTAAATTACATATCTTAACCTAACATAATGTAATGTACAGTGTGAACACCTAATCTATTGATGTCTTTTATAAGTCACTTGTAAATAGTCCTTTATTTGAAAATATTCTGACCAAAAAGTATTCTATTTTAATGGAGAAATTACTTCTGTTTTTTTGCATGCATTCTATATATTTTCACTGCTACAAATTTGCAATTTTTTGCTCTTAGATATTCAGTTATATGAAAAAAAAAAGTCACAAACCATTCTATAAATGTCGTAAAAAGAATGAGTTAATCTCTGCTATCCCATCAGGGATATTGCAGGTCTAAATCTGTCATTGTCTCTGAAATTTTAGTTTCCAGCTTTTCTGTGTACAATCCAACGTGTCTGTTTAAAACCTCAGTTAAAATCCTCTTCACATAGTACCTGATGCTTGATTCTACAACCTCACTGTTAAATGCATATATGCACATAAAATACATTTATAAACTATATACATATATATATATGCAAATATATTTATAATTTTTTTCATTCATAGCCAATGCTACAAATATAAGGTTTTACTAAGGTATATCCATTTTAATATTTAAAGAATCCTTAACATCTCTCACTTTTTGATACTAGAAAGATGTGATTGTAAATATGCTTTTTCAGCCCTTCAATTCTTGGAGTCTCCTATATCATTTTCAGAAGCATTGTTGCCACAACTGATGGAAAGCCTCTCAGGCATTTTTTATGCTAGATTTTTGTTAGCTGTGCCTGTTTTGGGGGCTATAAGAATATGGCTCCGGTGAGCCTTTGTTTCTCCAGGCACTGCATGGCAAAATTTCTCTCTGAAGAAAGTGGAGCAATCTGGCTGTCTCAGCTGTGTGTGTGCTATCTTCCTCAAGATGATTTGAAGGACTTGCTCTCTATTGCTTGGTTTCCTTTACCCTAGTCTGGAAGGATTGCCTGGTGTTTTATTTCTGACAGCATTTCTTAATCTTTGTACTTCCTAGCCATTTCTTGTTGAAAGAATTGGGTCTCTCTTTATCTCTCTTATAATCATTGTGAGGTTGAAAAAGAGTATTACACATGCTCTGGTGGGGGGAACACAAGGGTACTACTCTCTTACCGACTGCCAAGCTCCATTTTCCTCTTGGCTGGGCAATTCCCATCTTTGTGAAAAAAGTCTTAAAAGTGCTCCAGGTAGTGGAATGTTCAGAAAAGACTAATTTTAATTTGGCAATGCATGATAATGGCATGGAGTAGCAACAGTGACATTTCTTTCAATTTCCATCCACTACACTATGCAGCGTGCAATGCTACACTGTATCTATTACAATATTACGCTTTCTCAAAGGGCTTAGAGACCATAATTTCCTAAATGTAAAAGATGATTTTGAAATTATGTGTAACAAATGTCATCATGGCTTATAAAATTGAAGCACAGTCACTGAAGAGCAGAGTTCATATTTCCATTATTACACCAAAGCAACACTTACACATCAGAAATGCAGCCTATTGCTAAACGTTTAGCTTTTAATTTTTAGGTAATACCTTACTTGTATCTGAATTTTTTTGGATCAGACACTATTTGTATATTTAATTGCTCTGAAAAAAATATTCTTGGTTTTAGACAAAACATCAGGCAGCTATTTGATTAAGAAAAAAAAAAAAAAAGAAAATCTCTTTTCTTGCCTCTTACTAGAGATTTATTAAGAGAAATCTTGGCTCCCAACACTCATGAGTTTGGAAAGATCTGTGAACTTCATATGTAGGTCTTGCTTTCAGTAGGAAATATAATCCAAGTTAATAAATATTAAATAAAGTAGAAAAGGTAATGTAGGTACCCATAATAGCAATGAATTTTCTTCCAGTCCTAAGTCTTGTGAAGATGAAATTGTTTGCTCTTCCAATGATGTGATAATGGCTGAAGGAAACCACAGGATCTACAGTGAATTCTTGAGTCACAATGAAATTGCAAATTCTTCTTTATTCACTTTGTTATTGAGTATATAATATATAGAATTTTTGTCTTCCTTGTCATAAAATAGGCCTTGGTTTCTAAAGAGACCACAGTCCCTGGGAAGAGCCCCTCCTTGGACGTGTGTATGGAGACTGCACATTATCCTAGAATAAAAGCTAAAACCCAAGGCATCACAGTGTTGCTGAGGAGAATTCATGCTTTGGAGAGAATGAGAAATGCACGCAACGGAGGTGCAACTGTTTATATATCTATAAGGTTGTAATGGTTTCCTGTGTAATCTGCCACAACTTTGTGTCTCTATCCACAGTAATTTGAGAGTGTTTATCTCCCATTTGCATTTTCATTCAGCATGACACAAAACTGAGGGCACCATCAGAGCATCCTGAGGGCCAATAGCTGCCTCAGGGGTAGGAACCAAGAGCCCAACACCAGAACAGCTTAGTGAGGAGCAGGGCAGCTGGGGGGTCCCAGCCTCCCGTGCTGGATGGCATCCTCCTTGAGGATGCACTGAGTTTGAGGATGGACATGGTCCCATTGCAAGGGGTCCGTGGCAGAGCCATGGGGAGCTGAGGAACAGCACTTCTGCAACATTGTTCAGGCACAGGCTGACAGCCCTGGTGACCAGCGTGGGTTCTTGGAATCGTGGCAGGACAGGGGAAGCATAAGGAGGGCATTCTTTCATGAATTTGTAGTTTGATGTACATTTTGTGATGAATAAATATGATTCGTGCCAATTAAATTGTAACTATATTGTAACCATATCAATAGAAAATAATTGTTGCAAATATAATTAGTGAGACAAAACAAATGGACCCTTCCTGCAGATGTTACCTGGAGGGGTACAATGCAGGATGTAGATAATAGGGTCTCAAAGAAAGACTTCGGCCTTGGGATGAGCCAATTTGGGATGATGCAGGATGTGAGACTGAGATAAGCAGAGTCTCGAAGAAAAGACTTCGGCCTTGGGATGAGCCAATTTGAGACAACTCCAGGTACAGAGTTTGAATTGGGGTTTTTTATGAAATAATAAGGCTTATTTTTAGAACATATGCTTAGCTATATAACACAAAGCTTAGTGCACATGTGCCACCTCTAGGGTCACACAGCGGACGATGATGAAGAGGAGAGCCTTCATCAGAAAGAAGACCCCTGAAAGGGTCGGAGGACGCCTAACTACCAGTAGAGCATGTGCAACGCAATATAATGACAGACATTTTAGAAATTGAAAGTAGGAGGAGATTTACAGGAAATATTGATGAATATGTATTAGCATATAGTATATAAGTGTGGGTTTTGGTTCAATTCATTTTGTACGTGAGGCAGGGTGAGGAGTCCTTCCTGTACCCCGGTTGGTTTTGCTTATGCTTTGTATGAACCTAAAATATACTTAAGCGCTCATTGCCAAATTTTGTATATGCTTAAATACGTATCTAATATACTTGATTGTATTCATTTATATAAAATTGCTGCTAAATTTAATAAAAATGCTGCTATATTTAATTTTTTCATTTGTTAAATTGGACAGATAGAATGATATTCATAACATTTGATGTAGTCTTTTTTAAACGAGCTTGGTTTGGTTTATGTTTGTCGTTAGTCTAATTTGACTGCATATCTGCAATTTGAAGGGGACCAAGAGCTTAGTAAAGCTTTCTGGGGAAGGGTATGTGAGTTCTTTCATGTCTTGGCAAAATGCTAAATTCTTTCTTTGATTATTTGGAATTGTTAAAGGCTTTTACAGGTTTGACAATACAAACATTCTAGATTCAATATGACTTGATGTAACTACAAAAATATTGAGTAATTTTAATCTCAATTGTCCTCTCATTTCTTTCCATTTGCCAGCAGGAATGAGGTTCCACTGATATCAGTTGAGAAGTGGTATTAGGCATGTTATTGTTCATGTCAGTGTAAAGTCTCACTGGATTTTAGTAGTAATGCTGCTACCATAAATAATGCATGTGTCTTTGTTACAGTAAACTGATGATATGGGCAATTAAGGCTGAACTTCTGTGAAATAATATACTTACAGTCAGTAAGGTACTTGTTCTACTTAATTCATTACACAATTAGCAATATACATTCTTCCTTAATTTTCTTATACTGAATCAGGTGATGGTTAATGGCAACAGCTAGACAGTAGTCTAGGTTATTGCCCAAGCCACAACTTGATGAGGGTTATAGAGGAAATCAGAGGAAAACCATCACTGCAAATCAGCGGTATCTCAAATGTTCTGTTTCTTTTATTGCTGGATGCAGTAATTTATTGCTTCTTGATGAAAACAACTTTGCAGTTGTAACTGAGCAACCAATCACACCCTATTGCTAGATAATCATATAGTGCATTTAGAAAAATTTTTTAAAAATTTATGTTTGCACTTCATCAAAAATCTCTACCTGCTTATTAATGGTCCCTGTCCCTGTGTCTGCAGAATTTTGTTAGTTCTTTAATAATTTTAAGACTGTTAAATCCTTTTGCACTACATTAGGTACAAAGACATTGTGCATCTAATGGCTAATTGAAAAAGAAATTCCATGAATTGCTATAAATATGCATTAATTGTCTGCATTACAATATAGGGAAACTCCATAAAGCAGAAAAAGCTGTAGAAACATGAAATAAGTGTAGAATTAGGAGGTGAGTTTACCAAACTGAAAACATATACAAAAGAATTGTAACTCTATCAGCTGTCTATTAGATATATGTATATATGTGTATATAAGTACGTATTTATGTATTTTAAATATTTTAAAAATCTGTAAAATAGCTTTGTAACTTTTCTGTTATTTAATGAAATTTCTGTGCGTTACTTATTAGATTTATTAGTAAGGGCTTGTCTTTGTCATGATAATGTCTCTGACTCCTGTTGACATGATGTTTTCATTTTGCAAGTTAAAGATTGCATGCTTAGTTAATTTTTATAATAGCTATGGTAAGATTTTTTAAATAATTTGTTAATCATTATACCTTTGGCAAAATGTCATTGGGAACATTTTCACTTAAAAACCAGAAATGTGAAGTGTTTCTTCGACATGTGAAGTAAATGTGACCTGTATTTTCCTTACTCTGTACTGACTTCAAAGAAAATTGTAAAGCCTTTATACTGCCTTACCTCCAGTCTTGGGAGCAAGTGTGGCTTCAAAAAAACCAATCTTTTGGATTGGTAGCACAGAGACTGGTCTCAATGTTTTTAAAAAGGTTCTCTAGTACTATTTAGTGAGAGTTAGTCTTGTTCTAAATAAAGTTGTTCAAGTTTTTTCTTCTCTGCAGTTGCTTTTGAGTTCTTATGGTTACTCAGATTCTGTGCAAATCAATCAGGTTTTTTTATCTATTTGTTCAAAATTTTAGGCTTCCATGATGAAAGGATAATTCATAACCAAAGACTATATACTTCTCTGCTTTTATTTTTTATGCTCAGCAATGAGCTGAGGACATAAATAACAGTTTAACAAATACATCTTTATCCAGTAACACTTCATGTGTTATTATCTGCTCACATTCTTGATTAAAGATTTTCCACTATTATAGAGTGAGAAATACAAATGAGCAAGCATGCAAAAGGACTTGTTCCTTATTCATGTCACTCTTGATGTTGAAAAACTTTAGTATTATTGACATTTATTTTGTGAACTGTCATCTTACTTAGGAACCTATTGTTTAACAACTTAAGATTAAATATTGGTTAAAAATATTTAAGTCCTTTAAAGGACTTTTAAATAAATCCCTTAAAATGACTAACAGGTTGAATGTAGGGTGATAATTTATGTTAGCTTATGCTTCTCAAAGACATCATAGAAAGAGAAAAGTTTTAAGCTGTTTCTGAAACATTTACATTCTAGTTTAGTTCAGGTTTTCAGAGAAATCTTCCCAAGCAAAGGGCAGTCAGATAGAAAGCAGGAGAATTCTTCTTTGAAGCTTAAGAACTGGACAATTAAGTTTGACAAATGCAATAAGCAAGGCAGGATTTAGCAGTGTGGCTATGAACAGGAGAGAGAGAGGATAAAATGTGGCATACCAGGAAGGACAGCAAGTGACCAAGAGTAATGTATCAGGTAAAGAGAAATCAGTGGGGTAAGGCAGAAGAATTGACATAGTCAGCAATGTTGTGGACTTAGAAATTGATTTTTTAATCAGCATTCTGAAATAAAACGAGTGAGGCAAAAGGTATGAATACAAGGGCAGAAGTCCAAAAGTTCACAAAAGAGAAGATATAGGTGTTCCAATTCTATGTAAATCATTATATACAGCTGGATTAAGTAGAAAACTCAGCAGTATGAAACTCTTAATGTGGATCTTTAATCACTATCCGATATCCCACGAAAGTATAAATTTTATCAGCGTACATGAGGAAAACTCTTTAAGTAATTGCTAGTTCTCATATATATTCTGTGGTTTTAGGAGAACTCTGTACCTAACTAAGCACTTCAGATTTAAACATGTAGTGCCAGAATAAAAATGCATCTTACAAATTATAAAATATTTCTGCATTTTTTGTAACAGCAGTGCTGTAACTGACAAGCAGGCTGTACCATAGGAGAAATTATTTACAGTACCTGTGTGCATTAGAAAGCATTGGTCCGGTATGGATGTGCATTATCACTTAACAGCTGACTGAAAATTTTATTATACCTAGCAACTTAAAGTAGATGCTAAAAGACCCAAACCACGCACATTTATATTATTGATGCATGAAACTGAGAGAGGTCAAATCATGACTGGACAGCATTTGACAGTACTGTAAGGGAAAGAAACGTCAGTGAATGAGCTACCCTGATAAAAGCTATAAAGCACATCTCTGAACATTCAGTGGAAGTGTGAAATATCTAGTGGCAAAGATGATGCTTTCACACCAGAATCTGTCAGATGAATCCTTATATTCCATCTTGAAGTATCAATTGATAGATTTGGAGTAGTCCTAAAAGCCTCTTACAGTAAGACCTACTGAAAACACCTCTACTCACTCAATTTGAGTAACCATAAGTGGACAAAGTAGTACAATTTGTGCCCGGGATCCTTCCCAAAAGGGAGCTTTGACATTCGTATTATTTTCATGAAGATCAACCAATTAAACCTGGTAATACCCACTTTCCACCATGAGATATTCCATTTAGATATTCAAATGTGTGTTTTATAACTCAGAGGTTGAAAATTATTGGTGCCAGGAGAAAAGCTGTGGATTTATGGTATTTCAATTGCTAAAAATGTACATTAATAATTTCATGCCAGTTTTCCCAGGGCTGCTAAAGGAAAACTTATAAAATAGAAGATTGTTCTTTCTGAAACCCTGTTTTAGTTTCCATTAATGTCTGTAAAAGACATTCCCTCCTTGAAGCCCACAAGAGCACTATAATATTGTTGACAATTCTGCCCCCATGCCCCAGATACATGTTTGTAGCATTTCAGGCATGGGGATGTATTCGATTTACTGTTAAACATCACAATCCCATTTGGCATCAATAGCCAAACCGTCTGTTCAGGTGGGGAAAATAGGTTAAAAAAATCAGAGTGTTTTCCTTGGCTTCTTGCTGAATGAGAGGTTCCAACTTCTGCCTTTTTTTATTTGGGAAAATGCATGCAGTATTTTCTAACAGAAACAGAAAAATATTATTGACATAAAGTCATCATATTGGCATAAATCAATGAGAAAACAAACAAAAAAACTTTTTGCTGTTCTACTTGATAGAGTTGTCATGGCAAGATTGGATCTATTTGATTTATGGTTGAGATCATCAGTTGCAGAATCTGGAGGACAGTGGCTAAACTCTGCAATGGTGTATGCAAATATGACTGAAAATGACGACAACTGTAAAGATTTCAGGTAAAAGGTATTATGGCTTTTAAGATGGCATCAAAACTGGTGTCAGTACTCTGCTTTTCTCATAATTTCTTTGTTTTCTGTTTTCTTATGTTTTTCCTTCTGGTCTATCTGTTTAATTTATTCGTATTTTTTTTCCTTCTTATTCCAGGACCACTAAAATGGCATTGCTCAAATCTTCAAACGATTTGCATCTGCAAACTAAGTCTAGCATTTGAATTTGCAATGAAGAATACTTTTCTTGGCTGGACTTTTGTGGCTCAGCATCAGTGAGTTTCTAATTAAGTCATGAGATAAACCAATCTTGCCTTAGAAAAGAGCACATATAGGGCTAGGCCCACTTCTAAGTGGCATTTTCTTGGTGGTTGGGCTTTTTTTCTGCTATTTTTTTTTTCCTTATATGCATTTATAGAGTTACGGTAAATTTGTATTATTTTGAAATCTATTTATTGAGGATTTGGGGAAGAGTGATAATTTATTAAAATATATGCCATTAAAATTCCAAAGGATAGAGAAACCTAGAAATTATGAAGATCAAAAGCCTCCAGAATTCTTTTAGGTAGGTGTAGGCATTCATGGACATGAAAAATGACAGTAATTCACAAGTTCTTTCTGATACACATGTTTGCGACTACTTATCAGTCACCTCATATGATGAAAGTTTACCAGTCACCATTTCAAAAAGGGTACTCTTCTTAAAATTGGAGGTTAACTGTTTATATACATAAAGGATGATTTTTTTAGTTATGTCTGATTGTCTAACAGTATGTAAAAAATAGATCCTCCTTTTGGGCACATTCAGGGCGGAATTTTAAAAAGAATAATCCCACAAATTAAATTCTAGTCACTGGCATGGGTTTCAAATATCAGAACATTTAATTTGGTTGAAAAATAAAAGCTGCATTCCTAATTACGATGGGAGGTATAGAAGAAGAAACTGATTTCACACTTACAGTTCTTTCTCGCCAATTTTCCCACCAAATGGACCCAACTGAGCACTGGAAATTGTGCAGTTCCTATACTTGTGTTTCCAATAATGGTCTTGCTTCCATGTTCTCTCGGCAAATGAGGGCAATATAGATTCAATCCTATTGCTTAACTAACTCCAGTTTTTCTTATCTTTTTGAAACTTTTGAAATGGAACTTCATGAATATCTGATTTTTGCTTCATATGAGAGAACTACAGCAAGATCCATCAGCTTTCTTCTCAGCCTTAAATACCTAAATCTACCTCTGCAAGGCTGTGTCCTTCAGCTGTCAGCACGGAGTGGCTGTGTATTGTGAGAGATGCTTGTAGTGTAGGAGGGTGCTTTTTCCCTCCATTTGTTCACTCCATTGTTTGCTTGCTGAGTTGTTCTAGACACTTTAACAGTGAGTCAGTCTCTTCTAAAGAGCAGGAGGGCTCCTAGTAGTTTTTTTTTAATGCAATGAAATGGGTAGTTGTCTATAACACATGCTCGCTGCTCCTGTGTTAAAAAGCCTATAAAAGCAAGTATCCTAAACCATTTTGCAAAGTGGTTGTGCAGAAGCTTTGAAGTGTTAGAGAAGCTTTGAAGTGTTACAGTGTTCAGCCAAAACAACAGTGCATTCTTCTGCTAAAAAGACTTTGAATATCTTCTTTTTTCAATCTGTTCAAAGTTGTGAAGTAGAAAATAGACATTCTTTAAAATACTTGTGTTGACTTTGTCCAAGCTGTACAGCAGGGATATTTCAGGGACTAAGAGCAGTACTGACATAATGAATTAAAGACAGGAGATTATCCTTTGTGTGGTCTGTAATTAAGACATCTATTTAGAAATCTAAAGTTTCTTTAACATCTTGAGGTTATCTAACACATAGAAAATCAGTAAAACATACATAATTGTCAGATGGGGAAAAATATTGACTTGGTTTTGGTGGATCAGGCTGAATTTTACAGCAAAATCACAGGCACCATAATTTTAAAAATTTCAACGGAATGGTAATTAATGAATTTGATATGATTGCAAAATAAAGAATCATATGAGTCCAACTAAGCTGAAGAGCATTCGGTGTCTCTGTGGGGAAAAAAAAATAATCAAAACAAAAATGTTGCAGTCATAAAGATTCAACCAGGAAGAACAAAACATGGGAGGGAGGAGTGTGTTGGAATTTAGTACATTCATAATCTACCTTGCAATTATGAAACCAAAATTGTTTTGACTACGTATTCTACACAAATATTTGTTTATTCAAACTACCTTAAATTGTCACAATAGCATATTAAAATCAGCAGAGCGAGCAAAATTACAAAGAACTGATGAATTTCATTATCATACAGATATTATTTGAAAAGAAAAAAAGGCAAGCTTTCCATATTGAAGCTAATGGTTCTGTCTAATAGCAGGGGTAATGGGATTGAAAAGCTACTGATATAGCCATTGCCAACAGATACTTGCTGTATAGCTCTGACTCTCTCGGATACAATAGGTGCCAGTGTGTGTCGATAAAAGATTAATAATATTTATATATAATTAACTGTTTGTGGAAAATACATCATACCAGATCTGACAGAATGAGAGAGGTGAGTCTGCCACAGTTCCATGTCCCCAGGTTCACCAGTAGCGAGGCTGAAGATATATTCTTGGCAGATACATGTGCACAGTTACAGCATGCCTAATAAAAACACGTGCACCTATACTTAACTGGCCACAAAGATCACAGGAGATGCACAAGACACTCAAGCAAACTGAGAAAGCACCAATTTATTCATCCTCCTCCCAGTCTGGCTGAGCAGGGTAGAGCTCCATTAGTGAGAATATATACATGTGTACATACAATATGTGTATTGTATACATACGTATACTGGTCTGTACTTGTCCATCCACACATAAGCTGGATAGGATTCCTCAGATCCCATAGCCAACTCATAGGTGATTCTATACATTAAACTTATAGCACAAAGCCTCATGAGAATACTACAGTTTGCTAAGTGGCACGGATAAACAGTGACTGGATATACAGCAAATAGTTTTAAAATTATTGAAATTATTGCTGGAGACATATGAGATAATGCTTTCTGACAACAAAAAAAAATTAGTTCAAAGCAGTTGTTCAGATTTTTTTTGGTTATGTTCCTTATCCTCTTTTTAGAATGCTGAATACTGACACACATCTGACTGTAAATTTAAAAGAAATTTCCCTGAACAGTCATTCTGTCTGCATTCATATTCCCATTATCTAGATCTGTGTTCATTACAGTTTCATACAAACTTACTTGTAGTGCTGTTGCAGCAGGTAAATGCCTTGTGACAGCTTCTGTTCCACAGCTGCAGTTTCATATTGATGGAAATATAAGCTGTATTCAATACACAGACATCCATTTTGTTAAGCTGAAGAACAGTAAAATTCAAATTTGCCCAAAAACCTCAAATGCAGATTGTTTTTAATAGACGGGCACAGTGGTTGCATTGCTTCAAGGGAAAAGGCTTGCAGTTGGAGATTGATCGCTTTTATGGTGTTTGCTTGCTCTCGACAGGGAGAGAGAAGGACATGGGGTGTCAGTACTCTGCTTTCAGATATTGCAACTCTGTAGGCTGGCATGTTAGGTAAGATGGAATCCTGAATCCAGAACACCACTCTCAGTCCTTCATCCTTTCTTGACCAGAGAAAAAAATGCTGTAAAGATGTGTGGCTCTCTAATCATCTCCTTATAACATCTGTGCAGCATCAGAATAATGGACTGGGGACTCAGGAAGTTTAGACTGAAGAAAGAACTAAAGTGACTGGTGCTCTCTCCCTTCTTTTCAGCTGTCTCCTGACAGTATATGTGGGTACTTAGATCCTGTGACACACTTTCAGCCAATCAACCAGCCAAACCTTTCCGCTTTAACCTCTATTCAGGTCCTATCTCTTTATTACTTTTCCTGGAGCAGTCCATGCAAGTCACCATCTAGCTCTTGAAGTCATAACTTGAACTTCTTCATCCTTAAATAGTCACAAAACTAACATGGTATGAAAACTAACGTGCTATGAAAATCAGAATGAGCAGGACCAATCATATGGACAAGTTCCTTTGTGCAGGAAATGTGCATGGAACAGATCTTCCAGTGTCTTGGTTTTCATCAGGGATTGAATATGTGCAGGCAAGCTCTTCAACACTGCATTTCTGTCTTTTTGATAGAAGCCAGACCAATTATCCTGTAATTCTGCATATAGCCTACACTAAGAACAGATGTGAGAGAACATCATGCAAATGGAGAGCAGTGTATACTATATTTACACTGTCAGAAAACTGCACGGGCAATCTTGTCCTCATATAAAGATCTTTGAGTGTATTTGGTCTTGTAATGTTACTGGGAAGCTACTAGAAATGATTTGGAAAATTATGTTCCTAGAGAGGAAATTTTACAATAAAAAATGGAAGTAACTCTGGAACAAATAGAAAACACGCTTAGCCTACCTTCAAGTCCCAAGCACTAATGAATATTGGAGATTATCATGCTTTCATGGAAACAAATTTTTCTTTACCTGTGTGAAGATCATAACTTCCTTTGTGAATGTGCTATACTGATCAAGAATAAGGAATACAAAGTAAAAAACAGACCACCTTCTTAAGGAAGGAGAGGGGAATATTGCTACCTAATTAATTAATCTTTTAGAGATGACTAACAAAATATAGTTGACTTTATTGTTGTATAAACACAACAAGATTACTATCTGCTACAAGAGAAAAAATAGGATAAGGGAAATGAGTGTGAAGCACACAGAAACTCCTACTTTTCCTTCACTACCTATTGATTGTAGTTGCTATGGTTTAATAGACTCTGCAACACAAAGTGTAAGGTAGATGAAAATTTTGGAAGTTCAGTGAATGTACAGGAGCTACTTTTGTAAATTTTATTTATTTTTATTTTTTAATTCTTTTTAACTCCAGGAACTTAAAAGCTATGTCAGTGGAGATTCTGAGTATAGACAAAACACAGAGTTCAGCATGTGGTAGTTTTTCCACACAGAGTTCTCTGACGAGGATAAGAAAATTTAAAAATAGAAAGTCAGGTACTTCATAATGAATGTATCACTATATACAAATTAGTTAAATTAAATTTTCATTAAATTTAATGGTGTAAGAGAGCTGCAACTATAAGATAAAGATAAGTTCAATCCCTCTAGGCATCCTCTAAGCAAATGTTTGCAGTGGCTCAGAATTTTTAATTTTGTAAATTTGAAATGCTTCCAAAACAAAGGAATTTTCTGTATTTTTCACATGATTGCACGTCTATCCACAAAAATAACCTTTTTCCATAGGCCAAAATAAATAGCCTACCTGTTGATCCTCAAATCAAGTCATATTGAGATGATTATAGAGTATCATATAAATGGGCCAAAACTGGATACTCAAACTGTATGCATGTGTGCACAGGAACATCAGCATTATAAAATAGCGTGTGTTTACAATTAGAATGCTTCGTGCTAGTGGAAGTAGCATCAATGCTCTGCTCTGCTGAGCAGATAAGAGGATTTGCCACTAATCCACCAGTCCCCACATTACTTCCATGTTCACTCACTTGTTACTATAAAGTACTTTCACCTGAGCCTGCTGGGATAATACACTGGCCAAGAAGCAAAAGTGTGTTCTGCAGGATGCAGTCTTTCCATACATCTCACTGATCTACCATCCCTTCTGCTGAAAATTACCCTTAAATTTCCCTCAGACACTTGTATCTGGCTAGAACTTATCTGGCTTAGGAACTAAGAAAAATATCCATAATGTCTAGTGTACGGCTGAATGCTGGGGAGGGAAAGTGAACTAGGTCATTCTGACAGCATGATAAATGCATTAGGTAGCATATTTTCAAACTCTTCATAGTGATGAAATGCTATAAGGAGTCTACTGAAGAAGGTAAAAATATGAAGGTTTTTCTCCCCTTCATCTTTTGATTAAAAATTTATTCAAAAGACTGCGTGTGCCAAATTTTTGGAACACTAGCTGTCCTCGAGACTTACAATATCAGTAGCTTAAGGTGATTTTAAGGAACAAAAACGAGCTGTGCTAATCATCAGAGCTGTGTTTTATTCAAAACCAGCAGGTATTAATCAGTTGGATTTGCTTAACAGGTGAATCTCATTTATATAGCATGTGGGAACAATTTCATCTACTGATATTTTCTGCATCAGGGATTTAGCTATAAAGGCCATTTTAGGTTTTTAATTATTTATGTATAGCACACAGACTATCTACAGGTTGCTGCTGCAGCCCATATTATAGGAGTGCACTTTCTAATGCATTATGGTTTTCCTTGTTTTAAAACTCCTGCTTTTTAATGTTTATAAGGAAATCACAGCATCAGGAACTTATATTTAAAAGTTAGTATTATGTGTTTCCTGTGTGACTGGTTCTATAAGCAATTGAAATACAGCATATAAGAAAGGGAACATTTTGGGGTTTTTTGTTTTTAATGCAGAGAAATCTGGTATGGTCTGAGGACTGAACTTGGAGCCATTCTAATAAGGTGATTCAAAGAAATATCAATAAATAGCTACAGTAAATTTAAAGGTCTGCTAAATCACTTGGATGTTGCTTTGTATTTTGAATTCATTATATAAGATAAAATGTAGCTGCAAAGAGAACTGGGAATGTATTCCCCATTTAGCTCTTTTGAAACCTGAATAGTTTTATTTGTTGACTCATCTTTTGATATAGATTCCAGTTAATGTGTATTTACAAAAAGAAGTAGTGGTTTGGTCTTATAATCTTTAGAAAAAGTGTAAGTGCTATCTTCTCACTCTTTTAAAAATGTGGAGGGACTGAATGGTACCACACAGACACTCTAGGAAGACGAACAAAACCACAGAACTATACAAATTCTTTAGTGGTAGAGATTAAAGCACAAGAAATGTTCTCCTTGAGGAACTGAAGCAAGGGCAAATAAGGGAGGATAAATGTGCGTCTTATTTTCATAAATCCTTATTGAAAGGAGAAAGAAATTCAAGAAGCTGGGAATGAAAAATGAAACTTTAAAACCAGATATTTCAGCAGAGCCAACTGCTTCCTCCTTGTTCAAATTTGTGGCATTCTGAGATGTAGGTGTTGATGTGCATTGTCTATTCAGACTAGAAGACTTTGAGAACTTAAACTGGAGTAAGCTGATTAGTATACAATGTAACATCAGGTTATTTTGAAATAATAAAAGTAAAATTTGTGGTAAATAAGTGTATTTGGTGACAATGGTTTGCTTCATCTATCAAGGTCAAATTGTGTGATCATAATTGCTGCACACAATTTTAAAGAGAGAAGATCTAGTTAAATTAAACATCACAAGTGGAGTAAGTGAAATAACATGAAAATTGGTTGCACATAAACTTTTACACTGGAAATGAAAATAAGAGTCAATTTCTTTTATGGGTAGTTGTTTCAGCGAGTACTCAGAGCTGTTAAAGGTCTTTATCTTTAGTTCTTATTCTACTATTAAAAGTCTTATAAGTGAGTGGGACCTCTGGTTCTGTCAAGTTGCAACAGCAACATATATGAATACAGATAACTATATAAATATTTGACAGGAAACTCTTGAAAGAGTATATTATCTTTGCAGTGAAAATAACCAGCATTTTTAGGTCCTGATAGCATCTATGTCTGTGTTAATTCTACTACACAGAAAACCAACACAATATCTTCTGCAACATTTTTTTGTATATGTAGTTTGTAACATTTTTTTTGTACATATAGCATATCCTTCAGAATTATATATGCAATGTTTAAATAAACATTACTTCATGCACTATATATTGCATGTGATATGAATACTTTGGATACTATATAGATGTAATATATATGCAATACATATTACAATACAGGTAATATGCATATATCTTTATAATATACACACGCATATAAATATCTTGATTGAAATATGTGTTTTAGAGTACATTGATATTCCCTAAATTTGGGTGCCTCAGATAAAGTTTTCTCATCCAATTGTAATAACTTGTGAGCAGTAGTGCCAGCCTTGGCACTGACGAATTTGATTTGGAGCCAAGAGTGTTTTAGAAATATAATTGTAAGTGAATGGTCAACTGAACAACAGGATCAGTAATTTTGGAAACCTGATTTAATTTTGGTCTCACCTGCAGTTGCACTTAGGTTTTCTGAAGACTCTGTATGTCCAAACATTTTGACTAGCTCTGTGGGAGTAATTTTAAAATTCCTGACATAACATACCAATATGAAAATGTCCTCTCCTTTCTTTACCTAATAATTACTTGTTTAAATGCAAAGTAACTGCTGTTTCTGCTGCAATGCATGTCATGAATTTCTGGGCAAAACCTTGTTTTACTAAATGCAGTGCAAAGTGCTCCCGGTGTGAATGTTATTTAATTATGTTTTTTTGGGGTTTTTTTAGTTATCAGAGATGTAAATTTAATACCAAAGAATTAAATTAGAAATAACATGAAGGAGGACAGGATTTTGTATGCATTGTTACACATTATGTGCCTAATACTGTGCTATAAAGCTTTCTGTCACAGTGACCTTCACACTCTGTCATATGAAAGGAATTATTCTACTAAAGGCAATTGAATTTCTTTCTGAGTTCCCTCCAGAATGTTGCATTCAGAACACTTTTCCAAATTTCTTAATTCTGAGTCATATTATTTTGAATATTTGTGTAAATCTTTGAAGTTACCATGTCAGTATCTAAAGCTCCCTCTAAGTCTCCCTTTCAGTCACATTGATTCTGGACAGTGCTGGTATCCTTGCAATCACTTAGGGCCTGTAGCGTTAGTTGCTTATAAAACATTTTTCCTCAAACATATTATGTGAGATGGTGCCCCTTGCATCAAATGTTCCTGGGGAAAGATTCACCAAAAGTGGTTCTGGTTTTTTTTTTCTGCAAACTGGATAATTTAAGGAAACCATTTCAATCTCCCAGGCACCGTGAAGCTGCAAGAGATGTACATTTTGGGCCTAGGATTAAAAAAAAACCCTGTAATTCATCCTAGGGGCTTACTGTTTAAAATATTAGTTCAAAGATTGAAAGAAATGTCATATTGTATGGACTGAATAGAGTTTGAGAAGAAAACTTGCAGAACTCCAACCACTGTTAAATATATTCTACACCTGCATATTATGCTGTGAAAAAGCCTTCTGTACCTCATCATTTGTTTTCTGCAGTTCACAGCCTTTTTGCTTAGTTGTGCATCTGGAAATTTTGTATGCTTACAGTTGTGCAGGTAGAATCATTGCTTAGCCTTTATTTATAGAGTCCTCTGAAATACAGATCCTTCACGTGACTTTTAACCTAATCTCTTATGCCTATGTGCTTAAAGATATTTTGGCAGCAAATGCTGAAATAATACTTAAATTCTTTTCTTTTAGAACATAGTAAAAGACCTGTGCCTTCTCTGCCTTTGGACCCATCTAGAAAATGAACATCGTCGTGTTACATCATCTCAGAAAAGCAGTCAGTTGGAAGTGAAGTTTGGTTGGTTTTTTTGAGGTTTTTTTAACTTGATTTAACAACCTAGAGAATTAAAATGTCTAAGGCTTGCAAACTGACAAAGAGAAAAATGAGTGAAGTCATTATTAACTGAGCACTAGCCTTTTGATGTACAGGACTACTGTGGTCATGGAATTAAGTTTGCATCCTAATACTTATGCAGAAAGGAATGAGATCAACACAGTACTCTTTCTGAGTAGTTGATTTAAAAACTGGTTTCTCTGAAGTAGTATTTTATGGAGGAATATGTATATATATATATAATAACTGTACAGATATGGATAAATATATGCACTTGGATCAAGCTTCTTTTGTACTTATACCTGTCACTGCTTGCTTGACATAACTATGTGTGGAACAAGAGGAATATTATCTAGGCAGCTAAAATTACTACAGTGGACAGTTTACCTGCAGTTGACAAGGGTAGCTTCAAAAATTGTGTATTTGAATTCTTGAGAAATCAAATGGATAAGTTTTGTGTGAAATCATAGAATCTATTGTATTTAAAAAAAAAAAATCTTGGTTACCATTATATTTTTGAATATGCAGAAATATTTATTCTTTGTTAAGTAATAGAAAAGACAACATTTGGCAAAATTATGGTAAGTGTTTTCAATGTTGTTTAATAAAGATACTCTGCTTTTCAATCAGCTAAGTATAAAATGTATTAAGTGAAAACATCTTCGGCAATAAAATAAATTACACTTTGTTTCCAGTTGCAATTCATCTTCTTTTACCCCAATATGAATTATGGAACTTGCTAACTTCTTTTAATTATATTCCTTAAATAAGTCTTTCTTAACTGTATGTGTAATGGATATCGTGATATCCATTACATACAATACATGCTGACTTAAGAAGATAAGAAAAATTTATAGATATTAATTGTTTTAGTTTGGTTTTATGTTCCCTTTTTAATAATATGTTGCAAAAACCCCTAAAAATGAATATATCAAAGGACTAGATGTGATAGGGCCCTGGGTAAACTGTTCTAGTGAAAGGTGTCCCTGCCCAAGGCTGGGATGTTGGAAATGGATGATCTTTAGGGTCACTCCAATCCAAACAATTATGTGAGACTATTATTCTATTTATATGAGTTTCTCCCCATTTAGATATAAGAAGTAATTGTCCACAACTTCATATAAGGTCATGGAGTACTAATGCACATTCAACTCCGTTTTGAAAAAGGCAAAATAATCTAGGTCTTTTACCTATGGATATGAATGTCCTTTAAAATACAACTCTGTTATGAAATTGAAACACCTCATCTTAAAGTGCAGTTCACTATAAAGAACTGTATCTTCTGCAAAATTTATTATAAAATGAAGTCCTTGAGGATATTTATTTGATTTAAATAACTTAGTGCAAGTAAGGACTCCAGTCTCTTCTCCATCTGTTCTCTAGACCTAAGACTTAGTCTAACTCCCATCTAATCCCATTTTCATGGATCTTCTTATTCTAAATGAAATTCTTCTTTGATACCAAAAAGGTAAATATTGACTCTTTAAAGTTTATTGCTATTCATGTCTGAATTCTTAGTTTGAGCTCCAGAAATAGAAACTATTAAAATTATACTAAATTATACTAAAAGAACGTAAGAGGTGATATATTACCATCATGGATTCCTCATTGCATAATCCTGACTCTAGGCTTACCTATTCTTCAGGCAGCCATGGCACCAAAAGTGTCTTTGACAGTACAGAAGGTGACAGCAGCATGGAGACCATGAAATGTCTAATAGTTTTTTTGACAGTGAGATCCAAGAATTTCCAGAACTTAGAGGAGGTTCTGGAGGCTTTTTTTTTTTTTTTTTTTTGCTTTAAGAAAACAGTTATATTTTTGGCCAGTGTAATTTTTATCAGCATATACACTATAACAACCAATATATTAAGGAAATGAATTATGTTGTTTAGATGGGAAAAAATATGTAAAAACAAATCTCCACCTGCCCTCTCTCTCTCAGAGTGAAGCCTTTCTTCTGAGTTTGATCACACTCTAAGTTTATCCAACTTGGTAACCTCCTGGCTATATGACAACATTTTCCACAATATTACTTTTAGGAAAACATTCATTGCTGGTGCTCTGAGCAGACAGCTTGAAGGTAGCCCTAACATTGGCTGAGACTATGAACAGTGGTACATTTGCAGCTGAGACCTCTCCAAATGACCATATGGATTTAATGGAGCTCAGCGAGGAACAAGCTTGTCCTGTTTGGCACAGCAATATCAACTCAATGTAGATGTGACCAGGGATGGTTTAAAGCAGTCCTGCCAATGCCATCAGTTACCTCTAATGAGCCAAGCCAATCCTAATCTTATAAAACTTGAACTTTCTTTGTCCTTTCATTGATTCTGTAAAAACTTCCAATTCTATCTTTACTCAGCTTCTAATACACAATTGGTAGTTGAGGGCTTAATGACTAATTTTATCTCTTTCCTTAAGAAAACTTAATTCTCCTGGGCTTGCAACAAAAATCAAATAGTTCTGGCATAGAAATCTTTTGTTTTAATCTTCTAATACTGCTTCTAGAAGCAATTCAGACAGTTCCCAGTTTCCCCACTGTAAATCCCCACTTTCTTTTTGACTTCCCCACACAAACTTCTCAGAAAAATTAGCATGCTAGTGAACTACATACTTGGCAAAACAGGATTTATGTTAACTTGACTTTCATCATTCTTCTCTATAGACTTATGACAGTCAAGAAAATTTCCCGTCTTTTCTACACTCTGACAGATACAGAAAGAAAATCAGACAAACATTTCTATAACTAAAATATGTGACTTCTTAAATCAGAGGATTCTGAATTTTACTTTTATAGTATATTTTCTTGAACATATTAAAATATATTAAAATAATAATCTTATTTGCTCATATGTAAACGTCTAAAATTTGATCAAATAATATTTAGCATAAGATTGAAAAGACACTGGGTTTTTTCTGTATAAAATATTCTCTCCTGGCTTTTTGGAGTATGACTGTTAGTACACATCAGGGTACTCAAACTGGAACAGTAGCTTTGGCAGTAAAAGATAAAACTTTTCTTACAGCAAAAGAATTAAAAAACAGACCAAAAAAAAGTACACTGGAGACAAGGAAACACAAACCAACCATTCTGGTTCTGGATACTATTAAAATGTGCCTTGACATTTGGAAAAAAGATGCAGAAATAGCTTAGCCTGCCATTTTCCCTCACTTTAAACAGCAGGTGTTGCAGAGACAAGGGCTCTTACCTACAGAAGATAGATTTTATTAAAACAGTAAAAGGCATGAGTAATACTTTGAAGAAGCTCACTTTTAAATTACCTTTGAAAAGAAAACTCAAGGTGAAACAACAGGAATAAAAAGATTTTGTGAATAAGTCTTTCCACCCATGTTCTGCTTTTGTGTATGATTACTCTGAGCATGGTGAGGCACAAGAACAGGATGCCCAGAGAAGTTGTGGATGCCTCATCCCTGGCAGGGTGCAAGGCCAGGTTGGATGAGGCTTTGAACAACCTGGTCTTGTGGAAAGTGTGCCTGTCCATGGCTGGGGGGTTGGAACTAGATAGTCTTTAATGTCCTTTCCAACCCAAACCAGTCGATGTTTCTTCTCACAAGTTTATTCCCAGTTTAACTGACTTCTTAATTGCAACAAATTTCAGTTTCTTCCATCCTAAATAACTTTTTCTCTCCATCTGCTTCTTTACTGCAAGACTTCTTCCCAAGAGAGCAAGTAGGAAGAAAGTAGTTCTCTGGTGCTTTATGGAGAGTGTTCCTTTACGTAGGGTATGGAAAACTGGTTGCCACTTATTAATCTAACATGAATCTAAATAAAATAGTAAAATTGTTACTGTTTGCCACAAGGTTAAACTGAAAACTTGGATATTTTCTTTTAAATAGTTACAGAAATATTTTCCCTGGGAAAAAAATTCTCATGATTTCTGCTTCTCAAATTTACATCTATTTGCAAGGAATTTAACAAATAAGTGCAGAGATAAAGATCAAATCAATAGAAATGTGGTACTTATAACTAACTTTGAAGCTTTAGAGAAATTCAAATTTAAATTTCCACTTACCACCCATTTGGTGCACTATCATCAGTACAACAAAGTCTTGCAGAGGAACATCTGTGTTTAAGTAATTTCTATCAAATGCTATGAGGTGATTGTTGGTTTGGAAGATGGGTTTTTTTTCGGTTGGGTTTTGCTGCTTTTTTTTTCAAAGGCTGATTATTAACATGCTAGGCAATTTTTTAAATTGTAATATGAGCTTGCTGGTATGATTAGTTTATGTCTGCCTCTGCTTCTGCTGCCAGAATTTGACTAGTCTCTGTGTAGTGTTGCCAAAGTAGATGTTGATATCAATTTGAGTGACTTAACATAACTAGTGCTGTAAAATAGCTTGACAGTCTTTCTGTTCTTCTTCTATTAGTTTTTCTTCCATAAACCCTTGCAGGAGAAATCAAGGATGCCTGGAAAATTCCTTTAAGAGAGGATTTTTTTTCCACAAAGTGTGAAATTTAGATTTAATTTTGAAAAGGGATATAGCTAACTAAATAGAAAAACCTTAGCTACCATAAGCCTAAAAATGTAGGCATTTTTTCTCAAGCTCATTGAAAATCCAACCACATTAACCACTTTACAGTACCCTTTAATCTAATAATTTCTCCCTTTGGGTGACACACAGAAAAGACAATTATAAATCATAGCTATACATTTCAGAGTCTCAAAATTATACTCCCCTTAGAGTTCTCTTTATTGCTTATCTATCCAAGCATGATGAATCTCCAAGACGTAAGTTTAAACACAGCTTTGGTTTCAGATATTCTGAAAATAAATGATTCTGCAAGTAATTAGGTATTTGGAAGCCACTGACAAAGTAAGCATGCCCTGTTGTAAAATAAAATAAGACACGTAGATCATACTACACTGGAGTGTTTGGAAAGCAAGATTTCTCTCTATTTTGGTAAAAATGTGGTAAAGGACACTTTTCAATCTGTAAGCTTTTTATGAGAAAACCCAAGCAATATCTCATTTACAATCCCTTTCCATTACAAGTTCTTGGACTCCCTCTCTACCTGCAGCCTGCGGTATGCCAATTAAAAGAACCCATATTAATAGAAAATATTTTTTTATTTTAATAAAATTAACTATTGTTTCAAAACTGGAGAGGCTTTTGACAAATTTCACATAAAATTTGTAAATTTGACCTCTTTGTGTATTGCATATTTTCGTATCACATACTCTGAAATGCTGAAAACCTCAACTCATTTATCTGTATGTTTGCTTATTAGATAAAATATGATATATAATGTTTTTAAGTTGATTATGTATTTAACAGAAGATTATCAGTTTGGAATAACTACTAATTCTAAAGTAAACTTTTAAGCACCCTGAACTGGCTTGATTTCCTTCCTGGAGGTTACTTAAAACTAATGTAGTTCTGCAAGTCTTTCCCTAAAATGGTGATTCTTCACAGAGAGAAACACTTCTCTTGATTATTACAAAACTCACCATTGAAATCCTACTGATTCCTTTTCTTGCGTGTTAAAATGTATTGAATTAAAGAACCTGAGAACTGTACTTTCAACAAAGGTTCCCTTTCAACTTGGATTTACATTTCCTGTTGTTCATGTTGATCAGTTATTATGAGAATGAATAGGTGAACTTAAAAGCCTGTGCTAAAATTGTTCCACTCCTTAGTCTACCCATACAGGAAAAAGCAGGAATAAGGGAAGGGGATTATTATGACCATCAAGTTAGCAGCTTCTAGTCTTGCCTTTCCTGATTGTAATCAAGCTCCTTATGCTGACAGGAAAAAAAAAAACACACCAAAAAAACCCAACAAAAAACCCCACCAAAAACCCCATAAACAAACAAACAAACAAAACCCCAAAACCAAACCAAACCAACTAAAACAACAACAACAACAAAACCACAAAACAAAACAAACAAACAAACAAAAAACAAACAATCAAACAAACAAAACAAACAAAAAAAGGCAACAAAACACCACCCCCAAAAAAACCACAAGAAAACCTGTGTACTTTCAAAAAAACTGATTTTGTGATTTTTTTAAAACACAATTTATTTATATGAAAGAAAACTTTACGATTTTGTGTTAATAATGTTACCTGCTTTAGCCCTTTACTAGCTGGATTGTTTACTGACTTACTTTAAGTCACTGTCCAAATCTTACCAGTTATTTTAGGGATTCCATAGAGATCAAATAGGCAAAACAGTTTTGTTGCTTCTGAAATGCTCTTCTCAAGAAATAGGGTTAAATGGGAAGTAGGAAGAGATTAATGAGGAAATGAGCTCATATTCTTAGACAAAGCTTGATCACTATTTAATTATTTGACAAGCACCATTTCACTGTCCAGATAGTAGCTTCCCTAGCTCATTCAGCTTAGCTTTCCCCTGTAAAGGCACAGCATTAGTAAATAGCATCCCTCACTTTCTTCAGCCATTGAACTGATAATATTTAATATTGAAGATGTCAGCTTTCAGGGTCAGCCAGCTCGGTAGCTTTTGTAGAACAATGCTCAAGAACAGATGGTAGTAACTGGTACTGTATCTGTAGACTTTTAAAATTGTTTTAAATATGATTCATGACAGTTATTAATTTGGGTTATTCTGCAGCATTGTCTCTAAATTGCAAGATCTGGTAGTCATATATAGAAATAAACATTAACTCTTCCTCACTGATGTAAATAAAGTGCAGAGAAAAGAGGAAGAAAAATGCAATACTAGCATGAAATTAACTAACTTACAATTTCTTTCTTTTTTTTTTTTTTTTTTTTTACCTTTGAACAAGTCCTCCCCAACTCTGGACAAGCTAGAAGCTTAGACTATGAAGCAGAGTAGTCAATATTGCCATTTGCTTAGTCACGGAGGTCAAAGTCATGAAAGTAAACATCCAGTTATCCTAATCAATCACTGTAAATAGTAAATCCTTGAGTAACAAATTGTGTCTATTCCTTAAGTATGTGATATTCTTCAAGTTCTGTTTCTTTAATGGCAAAGACTTGTTAGACTGTGACTGGAAGAAAGGGCAGGTTAAAACCCAGACTGTCATGTACATAGTGTAAGTCAATGCAAACTCTGTGTAAAACAGCATGTGGCAGAACTTCAAGGAGTTCAAATTCAAAAAGTAAAACATATGCATTCATAATTTTAAATTAAACTCCTTTCACCCTGTCTTTTCTAATGCCAGCAGTGATTAGATTGTTTGCCTAGTACCTCAGGTATCAGATAATGTTTGATTACCTGTGAATTAAATGAAGTGTGAGCAAAAAGGGTGGGTTACTTCTCTCAGTTTTTGGGGAAAAGGGGTGGCCATATTCCCTATAATGAAAGAAAACAACAGACAACCTCACAAGATCTGCCTTGACATTAATGTTTCTTAGAAAATTGCTTGTTTGGCAGGAACTCTTGTTTGGTGGATTTCATCTTAGATCCCCATTTATCTTCTAATATTTCTATAAATGCAGCTACTGCAACTGTTACTTGGCCAGCTTGGGTAAGATTCTACATATATACACATGAGGAGTTATTTGTCTCTTTGAGGTTTTTGTTTTATAGTCTTTATTCTTTTGGACATGAATCAACTAAAATGTACTTATTACTACAATATAAGTAGTAGGCTTTTATGATTTTTTTCTATACATGATCCATTTATATTAAGAAAACTTTCCAATTTTTTTGTTAGTAATGTTACATACCTGAGACCTTATAGCATGTACAGCTGCCATATACAATATTCCTTTTTATTCTGAATTATCAAAGTTCTTTGCGTAGAGATTAGCAGTATTTCATAACTCTGTGGGGTTTTTTTTCACTTTGTGTGTATATTTTATACAATAAGTGAAACAGTGCTAAATTTTTGCGTGAACTTGATATTAATGAAGGAATGCATATTCAGTTTGACCAAAGCCATTAGAAAACTACTCTATGAAAAAGGTGGCTGAAAATATCAGAACTAAAAAGATTTGAAAGTTTTTACTTCTCAGGAAAACAAGCAATATTTTGGAACTAGGTTTTATTCTGTTAACAATCAAAATCTGTTATCTCATTCTTACTTGTAAGATATTAAGCTGCATTGTTTTCCCTTTACTGTGGTTTCATCTTTTCCCCTGTAAATGTCTTTGCACTTACCACACTTAGGATTCAGAGAATAAACTACAGAGTTAGCAAAGTTTATCCTCTACCTGTTTTTAAAGTCTCTTTGCTCAGAATAAATAGACATAAGATCAAGGATATCTATTCTCTCTTTGATGCATGAGCATAAATCCTGTAAAATTTATAGGAATTACGAGCATACTAAGTGAAAACTATCCCTGTGGGGTAATTAAAAAAGAGAGTCTGGTAAGATCAGTGGAGAGAGACATGTCAGTGCCACACTTTTAAAGGATTCTGAAATGTCTGGAAAAAAAAAATCTCCCTTTCTATAGAATATTGTGAATTCCCACATTATCGAACCCCATATTTTTCTCCTTTAGGAAGGATATCTTCATAATGTTTTTTCTCTGCAACTTTTCCAAGGCAGGTAATCTGTATTTTGACTTTACATCCAGATTTCTACATCACATAAAATGAGGTCATGAATCGTTCAGTGCCGTCAATTTAATGTTTATTCCATTTCTGTGGGAGACTGTCACTTTCCTATCTAAAGTAAGTTACTTACCAGTATAGCAACTGGAATGAAAATAAGAGCGTTTTATTATATCTTTTTGTTCTATTCACATTATATACTACCTTTTGCCCTCATGTTGCTTTCAGAAGGCAAACTATTTCATCTGTTTTCAAAACTATTTTCAAAAAATATTCAGCTTCACCATTTGTCAGAGCTCAAGGTTTCATTAAAGAAAACTCAAACTAAAACTTGGAGATGACTTCAGATAAATAGAAATGTAGGTATCTTCTGGGTCATATGTTGGTTTTCAGTAGAAATGTATAATTGATTTATTTTATTTCAGGGCATTTTCCCTTTTTTTTCTTTTCTTTCATTTGTCTACTGAAAAATAGCTTATAGTATTATATGTGACACTGCTTTCCTAAAATTATTTTCTATTGGCGTTCTAGCCTCATTCCACATTATTATTGTCTCTTTTTGGCATTTCTTTTGCATAATTCAACAGTACAGTCTCCAATGGGTAAACTATATTTCAAGAAAAGAGAACATCCAAATCCCTCTTCTCAGGGATGTTTTACAAGAATTTAGACTGCAGGCTGCATTCTATAAGATAATATCAGGGAATGCAGAGCGATGAGTAATGGTGATCATAAAGTACATCTAAATTAGACTTCCCTGTTCTGAGTCAGAGCCTCATGCAGTCGAAGTTGTCCACAATGGACAACTGGACAGTTTATATAACAGAACTTCTCTATGAGTGTGGCTTTCCCAAGGTTTTCAGGCTGAAACTTCCACATAGGCATCATCTGTTTGGTCCAACAGAGTCACAGGAGATTGTTTTGTAGATGTTAGGCTGCAGGATAACTATGCTGCTGATGCTGCCCATTTGCGAATGCACTGAGTGATATTTGTAATATTTCAATATGTGCCAAGACCTTTTGCCTTTCACATAAACTGGGTAATATTTTGTGGCACACCTACTACAGAACAGGTAATAAGAGAGGACAGATAACAGCGATTTGGGTTTCTTACACTAGTGACCTTCTTTGGAAGGGGATAAGTATGTACCTCCCTGGAAGAGAACCAGAGAGAATAAAGAAATTAAATAATGTTCCTGGGGTTTTTTTATCTTTCCAAAGCTAACCTTTCCATAGTATTTGCTTAGGCTAATAAGAGCAAACCACACAGATTTGAAAGATGATTCCCCAAGGATGCAATCAAGGTAAGACTCAATCCTCCTGTGTCAGAGGACACAGCAGAATTCCACCAAGCTGCATCAAGGGCAGACTGCTCCAGAGATCAAGGTCAGCCAGTAGCTGAGGGTGACAATGAGATGGGCAAGGATGGAGACATGACTGCTAAACTCTGTCCCCACAGTCCCCTCATCTGCTCATGGTGAGCAGAGCAGGTCTGGTGTGAGCAGCAGTTGAGAGTACCACACAGTTCTGTAGCAGAGAGGTGCTAGCACTGCTGTGGCACAGCTTGGCCAGGACAAGGGACAAGAGCTGCAAATCAGGGCAGGGCAGACCTTGCTTCTCATGGCTCATTCTGCACAGCTCTTTCTGCACAGCTGACCTGTCTGACCTGGGGTCACACAGCTGCACCAAAATCTAGACTTAAGCCTAGGCAGCAAACCCCTGGGTATTTGAAGGAAGAAGAAATTGCAGTCATGGCTTAAAGACAATGGTCATTCAAAAGTTAGAACAGGATTTAATTTCAGTCATGTTGGTAGATACTGAAAACAGAACTAAAATGAATGTATCATGTCCTTCAGTTTTTATTTAACTGGATAACCCCAACCAACCTGAAGGTGCTGTCAGCTTTAGATAGTTTGTAGTGCTTGTTACCAAGAGACGGCAATTGATGATGTGAGGGGGAAGATATGCAGCTCTATTGTGTAAATAATAAAGGGAGAACATTTCTGTAAAGTCAGCTCTGCAGGTCAAGCCTGAAAATTCTTACACAAATTTCTAAGTTACTAATTATAGGACTTATCTGCTATGAGGATATCCACCTCGTCAATTTGTATCATTAGGAGACAAAGTTACATTCAGTTTGCATTTTCTTCATGCTTCAGATTAATAGGTACAACACAATGAAGATATTTGTTAAAGCTGCTGAAAACTTTTCAAACTCAGGTTCATACTGGGATATTTGGCACAGTTTATATGAAATACAAATTTAGATAGGATTCACTGGCTCAAGGAAATAGGATGATCTCTTCAGGGCTGCATACCATTTTAATGTGTGACACTATATTTTTCAGCTTTGAGAAAGATGAGAACTTGTATGTATTATCTTTGCAAATCAAAAGATATATTTTTAAAAAATAAGTGGGGAGGGGGGGAATTTTGCCAGAGCTATTCTAAAAGACTGTTGAAATCCAAGTAATCTGCATACCTGTATAAAAGGAACAGCTGATATCATTGAATGTGTTTTTCAACTCATCTGCTTTAACGGATGAAACTGATTCCAGCCAGCTTCAGCCATGGACTTAGCTATGCACCACATGCAAATTCCCACACAGAGGATTCAAGAACATTCATACAATATGAACCTGTTTTTCACAGTCCAGTGTGTTTATTGCTGAATAACAGATGTTAAAAGGAAATTTAGGCTCTGAGGGCCGGGGCTGGATTATCAGCTCCCAAAACTAGCCTGTGCAAGCATGTTCCTGCCAAGTCAGGGAATGTATGATATGCATTTGGCTTGTATTCAAGTCTTACTGTGTGAAAGCCAACAATCTGTATCAATCAAAAGACTGATGGATTGCAAAATGGTGTGCAATTTTAATTTGATGAGAAGCTGGAGATGAATTTTGATGTCTGAAGTATATACTCACTGGTTTAAGGCAATCTGACACTGAAGATGAGAGGATTAGAAAGAAAAATAGGAATGTGTTCAGGTATACTAAGGTAATTGTTGAGTCTGTACTTGTATTACTTTCTTTATAAGCAATAATTAAATGTGGCAAATGCAGAAGTATATTCATACTCAGACTGGAAGGGAAGACTTTCACAAAAAATACTGCCACCACTACTATGCTTCCCATCATCAACATTTTAATAGCAGGCACAGAGTCTTGCTTAGAGACTGTTACATATGAAAATTATTGCTAAAGTTTGTCACTTCAGGTGATAAATTGTTACCTGTATTAAATGACTACTTTTATTGTATCTTTTTTGTATAACAACAGTAGAAAGAAATTTGCCTCTGCTGATACACTTTTCTCCTACCACTTTTCTTCTTGCTCTTCTTCAGATTCCTACCCTACGATTTATTGACCAGAGATCCTGGTTGAGAATATGCTTTCCAGGCTGTCTTAGCTACTTTCGTTAGTGATCTGAGGTCATAGTGTAGAACAATGAAAACAATAACCCAAAATCTGTGTGTATTATCACTTTATACTGAGGAAAGTTGATTTTTTTTTTTTTTTTGAGATTTTCAGACAAAGACAGTTTTAAGTAAAATATTTCCATTTCTGGTTAGGTATAAAGGCTTAACTATGAATCTTTGGATCTTTTTACTCAAATTTTATAGCTTAAAAAGTGCTAACAGGTGACCATATATTGCAGCTAGTAGCTTTTTTAGAGGGGAGGTGTGATGGAGGCAGATGGTTATGTTCTGGGAGGTGTTAAGAAAAGAAGAAATCCATTAGGTATTTTTCTATCCCAGCTCTTTTGCAATTATTGTAACCAGAAAAAAGTCCAAATTGCTTTACGGTATTGCAAATGTTTCCTCATAAAAAAAGTTCAAGCAGTATACAAGCAGTATTCCCACTCAAAATATTTGATAAGCTGTTTAACAGCAATTTTGGAAAGACAGTACGTATTCTTGGCTTGGCTTTTCCTTTCTGCTCCTTCAGCAACAAATCAGCCAAATAATCATGACTCTCTTAATTCACACATCCAAATACTCAGGATAAGAGTATATAGGCAAAAAAAATTTTAGAATGGCTCCAGCTTAACTTAACTATACTGACCTAAGCAGTACTGTATTTGCATTTTCAAATGCTTACTTTAGTACAGGCAACAAATAATTAAACTCTTTGATTACGCTGTGATCTCTTGCAGTGATTTTTAAAAAGCCTCAGCTAAAATGTATTGATGTCCTAAAGAGGGTCTGCTTATTTTTGATGAAACTATTGCTCTCAATATATTTTAGGGGGAAATCTAAAATAATAGTTTAAGTTAGCTGCAGCCCTTTTTTAGGTTAAGCAAGTTTAGATATTTTCTTTGTTTTGAACTGGAACTCAGAGTTAGAACTCAGCTGTAAAGGTGTGAATTACAGCTGACTGATGATATGGCCTCAGAAAGGACAATAACTGAATACTTTAAGCACAATCTCCTGTTTCTTAAGGCTAAAATCCAGTCAATTGTATATGATTTGCTGGCTAATTATAGAGCTTGAGTAGAATATTTAAAATACAGAATACAGAAAAAAAAATTTCCTAATGAAATTTGTGAAAATACTCATAAAATCTCATTTAAGAAACCAAACGGAATAGTCTTGTCATGTTCTGAATTGTACTGTTCAGCCTCTTATAAGCATAGGAAAAAATCCCAAGCAAAACAATTGATTTAAAATCTCCTTTCCTTTATAACACCATTCTCCTTGACTTTATACCATCATTTTCTATGTGCATGTGTTCGTGAAAAGAGAAACCAAAATTTTTACATTCTGTGTAGATACTTTGTTATTAGTCTTCATATGCCGACTGTGCAACAGTTTTCATCATTTCAAACACTGTATGGGTAAGTTTTGTAAAATCATTTCTCCAAAAGATTTAGATAAAAGCCTGGGTGGTCTGTTTGAAGAAAGACTCTTTAATGTAAACTTTCCATGTAATGATTAAAAGATGTCCATCTGGGACAGGAATCATATCCTACAATTCTAAAAGAATGTTACTTTTGTAGCTAAGGCAAAGAATGTTTCAGTCAGGCCTTGAGTGTGTTTTCTTTTAAGAGATATAATGCTATTGGATGAAAATAAACTTAGAAACTCAGAACAGTTCCTCACTCAACTAAATCCCAAAATGGAAAAAGTTATGCTGCACCCTGAAGGACATGCCTTATTGATTTATCTGCTTGGGATAAGAATATTGTCATCAAAGTAGTAAAAAAAAAAAAAAATAAAAAAACCCAATTAAAATATATAAAAAAAACCCAAAACTAAAATATACCACAAATTTTCTCACTGTAGAAATGATAAATTTCCATATCCTATTTAAAAGTACAGTGGAATTTTAATTTCTTAAAAGGAACCCAGACTATTTATATGTATTTTGATGTTATCATTATGTTACTCTAGAAAATAATACTTAGTTGTAAACATGCTATAAGCTATGGTGAGCACTTTTATTGAAGAACTATGCCAGTATCTACTGAGATACATTGAAGATAATCTAAGAAAGAGAATGATAGGAGCTATTAAATTTTGGTTATAAGCATGTCTTTGTGAAAGTTCCCCATGTGATATTTTAAAAGAAACAAAATTCCCTTTTTGGTTAGTTCAGTGTATGACTCACCATTAGAACATTATTTTTAAACATGATTTTATTGAGCCTTTTTCATTAGGATTATTCAACTAATCTTCAGGTAATTAACCTCTGCTTACATTTGTAAACTTCTGCATTGGAACTCACGACTAGGAGCTGTCGGTATTATCTCTCTTTAATCACGGTGTATCAGTGGATGAGCTATTGTATGACAAATGTTAGGTGTAAAGGAATGATTACTTAAATTTAGAGCTATCTCCTCAGAAACAATAATACAAGGACAACTTTTCAAAGAAATGTGCCCAGAGTTATTAAAAGGAGCTGATTTTTGAAATAATTGCTTCATGCACAATCCTGAAACTACAAAGTAGCAAAGGCAGAAGTTTTCTATTAGTTTACATCATATCAGTGGGGCTATAGAAAGCCAAATCATGGCTAATAACATTTAGAAATTAGGGGCTAGATTCACTAATCTAAATATGGTCTCCTATGTGCCACTCAGCTGATCATAAGTGGGTGAGATGAAAAAAAACTTTGAGCAAAGATACCTGGCATAAATCAAACTAACTAGTTTGGCAGAACACTTGAAGAGGTGGGGTGGTGTAGGGTTTGTTTGTGGGGGTGAGATGCTGCAGCATTTCTCAGCCCTTCTTGGCTCTGGAAAAATCTGCCCATCAGCTGATTAAGGGTCCATTAAGAATCCTGCAATACTCTATGAGCAAAGCTACTAAATAAGAGCTCTAAATGGTGCATAATCGCAGTGGCAGAAGTTGTTTCTGGATTTCCCACTGAACTCTTGGGCATAGGCAAATACCATGGCGCAGTTTGGTAGTTACTGTTCTTTGTGGTTTAACTGTACTGGACATTGCATTACTGTCTCAGCATGAATTCCATCTGCCCAGCTACTAATGTTTATTCTTGACACTTCAGTAGAATATAGTGTGCTTAAAAACATTTTAGACATAGTGTATTGCTCTTTTCTTGAACCAGTTTATCACTATTTTTTTTTTCTAAGTATCACTCTAACAACTGCATATGATCTGCTCTCTGCCTTTCCTGAAACGGACCCATATGGATTGCTTGATGGTGTTTCTGAACAGCTAAAAGCTTTTTAGAGCTTCCCAATATCTTACAGAATGTACTAAATTAGCTTTTTTTTATGCTTTTGAATGCTCCTTCCCCTCCTGTGAAGGAAGGAAGAAGGAGGAATGGTAGAAGACGGATTCTGGCGCTTTCGTGCTGTGAGAGTGAGGGATGATTCTCTCCTTGCACAGGCTTCCTTACACCACCCTGTTGGGAAGACAGCAGACACTGGTATCAAAGCTGATGTTGTTACAGCCTCAATTATTTCTTCCTTGTTTTTTGATTGCCTATGGCTGCAAATCTTGTATATGATTTGATTTCATCTTACAGCTCTGAAACACTGTCAGAGGGTTACTCTGAGTTTCAAGCATCTTTACTTGCATCTGGAAGTCATGTAGGTTTGACAAGAAGACATTTTAAAGTAATTTTGTTAAAAACCTCTAAAGCCCTGTGGATATTTAGGAAAGATTTACAATATTGGTTTAAACTAGAATTAAACTAATTCATATTGATATGACCTAGATATAGATTGAATCACAATGTTCATGCAAGGTTTTGTTGTGGTTTAACAATTCATTACTAAGCTAATATAAAAAGTAAATTTTCTTAGGTTTAATCATAGAAGAAACATGGTTTAAAACCATATAAGCTCTAAAATTTAGGTTAGGTGCCTTGATTCTCTACTGTTTTTTAGTTCACACTTTCCTCAGTCAATATATTCAGCGTATTCTTTAACTAGTCTACTTTACAAATTAGCATTGAGTAAATACTTTACTAAGAGTTCTTAGAAATAATTACAGGCAAAGAGGTGATTTACAAAGGAAGCCATAGTGTAAGAATTCTGGGGAAGATGATAAGAATATTAAAAAAGTTAATGTTTTTGCAGATAAATTATTTCATAAAACTCTAGTTGGAAAATTAAGTATTTTTTGCAATTTTTCTGTTACAGGGAATTATTTTAATTGTACAGAAAAATCAGCTGAAATTGCTTCCATTAGAGAAAAAATATCTTAATGATTTACAGTGTCTAACAGTGAAGAATCAGCAGCACTACTTATCTAATAGCACCTCTGTCAATAACAGTTCTAAGAGCTGTAATATTCATTTGCTTTGTTTCTCAGTGTTATCTCTAGTTTCCATTTAAAAACAGAAAGTTAATTTTATGTTTTTTACTTTGAACTATTCTTGTTCTAAGTTAGTCATCCATGAAGACTGAAACAAATGGGTGAGCAAACACCCCCCAAATAAACATATTTTTATGTTTATATATTAACATTTAAAAACATTAAAATAAATTTACATGTTAAGGAATGCTTGTGAACATGACTCCCTATGAGTGTTTTATAAAGACCAGTAGAGGTTGGGTTCCTTAGACTGGACTTCACCAAGACCTATTCATGTGGAGAAAGGAGCAGCAATGCTGCTGGGAGAGAGGATAAAAATGTATAATGTGAAACCAGTGAAGTGACAGCCTCAGTTTGCTCCCACTAACTTCATGTAGCTTCCTGACTGAGGCAGTTGGGGTTCATAATTCCTGGAAAGTCATACCAAGTCATACCAAACCCCCAAGTTGGTGGGTTTCCAACCAGCCTGCACTGCCTTAGAGAAAACCCAGCAGAGCCTTGAAGGTGAAAACTAAAGCCTTGGGCTGAGCTTTCTGTAGGTTTCCTGATGCACACCCGGGTGCCAGGTCTGTAGTGCTTGGACTTTTAAACCCCCCACTGTGTGGAAAATGTCCTTATTCTGGTAAGGCTTCCGAAGCTTTTTAGATGATGATTACAAATCTAGAAGATGATGGCCTTTGGAGAAGTCCCTATATTAGGATGGCTCCAAAGGTGGAAACAGCTTGTCAGGAAACTTCCTTTTGCTGCAGGAGCCCTCAATCTTGTGTTCCTCAACGTTGTGTGATACAAAACCCATTCTGTTAGGGTCTTGTGTTACAAAACAAGTTCATTATAATAAGATTTTCCCTTTCAGCTGATTTTCCCTTGCCTTAGTTCCCAGCCCTGAACCTGAACAAATAATTTTAATGTAAAAAATAATAGATGAGTACAAGAATAATAGATTATTACCAGAAGGTGGAATTATACTCAAGGCCTGAATCAGGAATAAAATTTTGCTGTCAGACTGTAATCAGAAAAGAATAGCTGCATTCCTGTGATGCAGTGATATTTAATCACTGGCTGTTACATCACTATTTCCTTGGCTGAGTCAGTTCTTCCTTAGTTGAGGAACAGAGAAGGGCATGGGTATGTAAATGCAGAATCTTATTTAATCTTCCAAGACACAGTGAGGCTGCGGGGAGCATGGAGTGCTGTGGGGAATCTCACAACCCTTCAGTCAGAACATGAAAGCAAGGACATTTTTACTGCATGGAGGCTGGGTGTGCAGGAGAAGATGATCTCACAAGGAAAATTACTGTTACTATTTCACTATGAGGAGGTAGCCGCCTGCAGAAATGTATTATTGTCATAGTATTCTATATTAAAAAATACCTGATTCAGAGTGAATTGCTGTCATTAATGATGATTCTGAGAATCTAAAAAGTAGTAAAGTCATAAATCCTACACAATAACTGCAGAATGGTCAGCTATGATCTGTTCAATGTCTGTTACCTAATCAAACACACAATTTCTTTGAATATATTAGGCCATTCTAAATCCATCATTTAGGTTTATTATGGCTGCCTGTAATCTAGCTCACCTATAACCTGACTCTCAGTTTAACCTTGTTGTATTGTGTAGCATAAATCTACTGTGCTAAATAAGCACCTATTTGAAAAGAAGTCTCTAAAACCAGAGTAAGTGAAAATGAACATATTTCTGCTGTTGGATATTACTTAATCTTACTTTTAGATATTTCAAAATACCTCTTGTTTAATAATATCTCTCTTATTTTTATTCAAAAAATTGCATCACATTTGATGTTAATCCAACTAATTCACCAATATTTTAATCTGGGAAAAGATGAGTTTTCTACCTAAATCATTCCTATAGTCTCAGCTGCACACAGCATTAAGTTGAAACTTCTTTTCCATATTAGTGGGTGATGATCTGCTCATTTAAACTTCTGTCTTCAAGCTGTAACCATGTGCTAGTATGGGTAAATTAATTTTTTTTCAAGACACTGCCTTTTAGCAGCAAAAGAAAATAACAGCAAGCAATCTCATCTTGGTAGTTAAGTGTCTCCCTGTATTTCCCCTGCTAAAGAGCTGCTACACCTCTGAAAAAGCATCTTAAAAGGAAAGTTCTCTATTCTTTTAATATTTTTTGTGTAATTTTCTCCAGTATGCCCTATTTTTCCAGGGATAACCAGGCAACAGTTACAACTCATTTTCACAGGTTGCTGCCAATTATAATTGCAACTAAACCTATTGGTTATCTAAAAGAACAGAAATCTCTACAAATAAGAAAAAAGAAAATACACAACCACAGCCCTGTGAGAAGGCAAAGTTTGTGCTGCAGTAGGTTGGAAAGTGAAAATTATGAAGTGTGTAAGTAAAAGGAGTTGATGGGTATCAAAGAAACTACTGCTCTTTGTCAGCGTAATTGAATATATATATAATAAAGTGTAGTTTGCACATTCTTACTGTGACTTACCACTGAGTAACCTAACTCTGCTAAATTCTGGGTATTCTGCATACAACATAACTTACTAATAGTAAAGTTTAGCTAAACTTTAGCTGCAATTAAAGCTATACGAGGCTTGCACATTTCACCAGTCACTTCTTTTGATTAGGAATTTGTAATCTTTTTTTCTGGCA
This sequence comes from Phainopepla nitens, assembly GCA_013400175.1. Lineage (NCBI taxonomy): Eukaryota > Metazoa > Chordata > Aves > Passeriformes > Bombycillidae > Phainopepla > Phainopepla nitens. The sequence continues at coordinate 662,635 of VXBQ01017281.1, forward strand.
GCAGCCTAAATAACCATCCTTCTTTGCAGTCACTCTTTAGATAAAACATTAGTGACATTTCATATCTTCTCTCCTTCCCTTTCTTAGTTCAAGTTGCTCAAGAGGGACTCCCCTAATAGCAGTTCTCTTTTTCCTGATACGGCTGTGTGTAACCAAACTCAGTAACTGCTTTGTGCTTTATACTGATGACAAAAAGAACTTATGTCTGAATGTCACCATCTGTACTTGTTTCTGCCTGGTCAGGATCTTAAAAGAGCATTTAAATTGCAAATTTGCTCATGATTTCTTATCCCAAATATCCTGTATGAGTTCAATAATGTCTTTGTAAAGTACTAAGTAAGAAAATCACCCCTAGATCCTTATAAAACATTGTCAAGGAGGTATATCTCTACTATATGAAGACTTTCCCTGTGATTTCAGGGTGTTGGAATGGCACTTTTCTCTTCTTTTTGTTTTCAATAGATTCACCAGACATATTTGTGTCGTATAGAAATATATTCAATTTATATTGTGTCTACATTTCTTTGCTATTTTTATTAAAGGATTTGCTATATTATCAACTTTGCTGTCATCTTATTATACCTTATTGACTTTCTCTCACAGTCTAGAAATTGCTCAATAAAACTTGTCACTCTTTAAAACCTATACTCTTCCAAGTATAGCATTTCATTAAACCAGACAAAGTGAAAGGACAGCTCTATTTTTAATAGCACAGTAAACACATTGCACAAGAAAGACTGCATAAAGTATCCAATAAATGAAATAATACTCTTTTTAGTAGTTTTTTTAAACTATCCTTCAGTTTGACAAAAGAAAATATCCATTGCACTTGTTCCTGTGCAAGCAGAGAGGTGCAGAAACTATTAAAACCTTTAACAGCAATATTCTGTGTTACTTAATTAGCCTGAATGACACTGAGAGAAACAAGAAATTAAAAGCTTCCATAAATGTTGTATGAATTCTTAATTTAAAAAAGAATTGATGGGATTTATTAGCCAAAAATTTAGAAAGTAAAATTCTTCAAAATCTCATTTTATCTTCTGGGGGCATTGGTCACCTTTCTGTCTGTCCCCAGGCATGATATCCTGCCAGCACTTTGGTGAGAGCTCCTTCCTGGGCAGTGGAACTGACATATCCATTGAAACAGAAAATTCTTCTTTTCAGTACTTTACAACAGAGAAAAAGTCTTACCTGTGTGTGAAAACTGAATGCACACACCTCTGTCCCCTCCCACATCCCCATCAAGAAATGTATTGGTTCAACAAGATGTGACTCCGTGTACTTAAATCACTGCTTGAGCACAGAGCCTACATGCTGGGCTAAAAGAAATCCAGGCCTGAGAATGGGACCATGAGCCATCTGCTCTTATTCAAAATACTCACAGTAAAGTGATCATATAAACTGTCCTTATACTCAGTGGAACAAAATGGGCACCCTAAGAGGGCTCTTATTTCTGAAAGATTTTAAAAAGTACTCTTCATTATACCAACACCTTCAAGTTTCTATTAATTTCCCTGATGAGACCAACGTGCTTTTCATCAAAAGAAACATCCTTTCTCCTCATGTTGTCTGTGCAGGACATACTGTCATTACACCATGGAGCACACACTCGCTTGTAGGCTCCCTTCAGGTACTGGAAGGCTGAGTCACTCCAAAGTCTTCTCTTCTCTAGGCTGACCAAACCCAATTGTCTCAGCCTTTCTTTGCAGGAGAGGTGCTCCATCCCTCTGATGTCTTTGTGGCCTCCTCTGGACTAGCTCCAGCACATCAACATCCTTTCCATCCTTCCTGTGCTGGTGACCCCAGAGCTGGATGCAGCACTCCGGTGGGGTCTCACCAGAGTGGAACAGACTGGCAGAATCCCCTCCTTTGCCCTGGCCACATTGCTTTGGATGCAGCCCAGGGTACAATTGGCTTTCTGGACTGTGAGCACACATTGACAGATCATGTACAACCTCTCATCCTCCAGCACCCCCAAGTCTTTCTCAGCAGGGCTACTCTCAATCTGTTTATCCCCAGCCTGTATTGATATGGTTGTCCCAACCCAGGTGCAGCACCTTGCACTTGGCCTTGTTAAACCTCATGAAATTCCCATGGGCCCACTTCTCGAGCTTGTCCAGGTCCATCTAGATGGAATCCTACACTTCAGGTGTGTCAACTACACCACTCAGCATGGTGTTATCTGCAAATTTGCTGAGGGTGCACTTGATCCCTTCATTTACGTCATTAATGAAGATATTAAATTACGCTGGTCCCAATTTAGACCCCCCGAGGGACACTACTCATCACATTCTTAAAAACTAATCAGAAAAAAAGTTATTTTCTTCCCTTTTTCTATAAGTAGCAAAAGGATACTAGTTTTTGAGGGAGACTGAAATTGCCTATTTGAAGGGTTGGTAGACTGTTTTAGACTTCTAAAAATGTCATTATTCAAAAATTACCTTTAATAACTTAAGGTAGAACTGTGAAGTCAAACATGATCTTTTATCTCGGGTATCAGTAAAGTCAACTGCTAAGAAATAAAGAATTCTGCCAAGGTCTTCTCTTGCTCTCTTCTCTGATAAGTATTTTGCCACAAATTAAATAATTTAGGCAAAATGATTGGTATAAAGAAGGATCCTCTATCCTTGTTGCTGGTAAATTCAAGAGAATTAAAATAAGTTATCACCATTGCATGAGGGAGTATCTAATTATCTATACAGAATGTAACAAGGTGAAGAGGAGACTGAGAGCATCCACACCAGTTCCAGTGTACCCAGTATGACTGTTGCTCTCACGAGAAGTGACACCAGTGTTCCCACACTCATGAGAAAGGAAAAAATTAATAAAGACTTTCTAACTGCAGGTTTGATCCCCATACAAGGCATTCACTTAAGAGCTGGACTCAATGATCCTTGTGGGTCCCTTCCAAAGCAAAATATTATGTTCTTCTGTACCAAAGGCTGAAAATCAACTCCAGTTTTGTGATATACACATCAACTTCTTTACAGGTACTACCATACACCCAACTCTCAAATGGAAGAAAAGAATTCCAGTCTTGGGAAACATTTCTCATCCTGATAAAAAGCATTTGGTAAAAAATTACAAAATTAAAAATCTTGTGATTGCTAAAGCAATGATTTTCAACAAACCTATGATTCAGCTTCTCTGAAATTCACTTACTTGTATTGATAAATCTTGTAAGGAAAACCGTGTCACTCATAGAAAACTCAATTGCTCTTAACTTGGTTGCAAACAGAAGTAGACTTTAAATAATACAATTTTCATCCAAAATATGTAGCATTATATCATAGAAAATGTACAAAGTAATGATATGTTAGCTGCAACAAACATTATTTTTTGATTATTGGTTTGTATTTAAGCATTAGGTTTTTAATAAGATATTAAAGAAATTTTATTTTAGTGACTTCTAAATGTATATTTGAAAATTATTTTATTGCAGTAATAAAATATTATGTAAAAGAATATGTGAAGGATAAACAGGATTTTGTAAGGTGAGCACATGATAATATTATACATAAAGTTTCAGTTGCTCAGGTAGATTTAGCATCAGCAAAGGTTTAACATCTGTGCTAGACCTTCTAATCTTTGATAATGATATTTGTTGGGTAAAACCTTGAAATTCTGATGTTGCTTTTAAGCAAACTATACACTACTGCCTGCATGTAATTTTTTTTAATTGATGTAAATGGGAATCCTTATATGCTTGCAATAAACTACAAATTTGTGAACATTTTATTTCAGATTTATGTTTCTGGAAACTTCAAAATCATTTATGTGTAAGTGATAAATGTTTTCTAAGTTCCTTCATGAAATAATACAGAGTATGTATTTAAACCTTAGCATCACCTACTTCTGTTATAAAATAGGCAATGGTATTTTTCTATGAAATCAAGATGTTTTGCTTTTTAAATGGGGAGTTTGTTGGGATCACTGAATGTATGTCTGAAAAAATAGGAGAGGCTGGCAATTTTCGAGCAAAGGTTGGTGGCATCCCTAATGTAATGCCAAGGAGGTCTGTCACAGAAATACTCAGATTAGCGGGGATACTGTCTCTGAGAGAGGGAACAACCAATAGAGATTTCTATAAATGCCTTGTTTTCAGTGTGGCACATTTCTGGGGTTTGATGAGTGTTCCAGGCTTCTTCCCAGATTTTACTAGGTCTAGCTGCTGTTTCTGTGTTGTACCATCCTTGGATGAGCTAGTGACTTTCAGGGAACTGTGTCTGCTTGGAAAAAAAGCAAAGCAACATGTTCAACTGAACTTGTGCCAAGAATTTTCATTCAAGATTCCTGAGAATTTTTATTCTTTACTAAATCTCTCCCTGTGCTTTCTGTTTGTCATAAAATATCAACATTTTGTAAAAAGAGCTGCAAAATTTGGTGAAATCCTATGGGGAATGCAGTACTTTAAGGTTTGTAATGAGCTATTGCAGTAAATGATTAGATTTTTTTAGATTTTTTTAAGAATCTATATTTTTTTTTGATTAAAAATTTTAGATTTTTTTAGAAATTAGATTAAAAAAAACAAAAACCCCAAACAGCAACAAAAAAACCCCAAAACAAGCAAACAAACAAAACCACCAACAAACAAGAAAACCCAAAAAAATTAAAAAAAAAGGAAAGGGACATCAAATAATCTCCATGTAACCATTTGAATTGTCAGTCCTGGAAAAGAATCACAGGTGAGCAGCAGTCCATGAAGGGATATTAACTACTAATTGTCAAAAAATATCCTGTGATTATTCACAAATCAGTAGATTCAGATCAGATCTCCTGTTTGAAAATATGTGTGCAATTTCATAAAGTGAGGATGTAAGTAATGCAAGTATTGCCTTTTGCAATTTTAGTGAAGGTAATGCAGGATAATAACTATATCAGAATGTGTTAACTACTTTTCTTATTTTATCATTAGGAGATAAGGATATATACATGATGTGGTAAATATAAGTGATCACATTAGGTATAACAAACCATGTTATGCCTGAGAATTAATCCATTCAATGTTGTTGTATGCTCTTAACATGAATAATTAAAAAAAGGACACTTCCTGGCTCCTACACTAGTAAATTTTAAAGCCTCTTCTTCAAAATTCCTCTTTCCATTGTTCATAATTCTGCCAACGCAACCAGTCAAAAGATGACAATTTTTTTCTGTGTTTGTTTAACACTGAGCAGAGTATTCCCTTAAAGGTTAAAGATGGGTGAGAGGATACAAATTGCATTTCTTCCATTCCTTGGCTCAGTAATTCTAAAATGAAGACAATAACCAAATACCTGCCTTTTTGTATCCCATAAATATATAAAAATAAAATTAAATTTTATCAACAACTTACACTATGAAAATACTAGTTTGCAACGAGAGTACATAAGATTTGAAGGCTGAACTGTTGCAGTCGTCTCCATTTTTTGTCTTTGCTCACTCATATGTCTGCTGCTATCATCCAAGATTTTTGTTTGTTTCTTGATATAAACGAAATTCATCACATTATGAGTGCAGTGATAAATACATTTGACCTTATACTGTGATAGCTTAACACAGTATAGTTTTCATTCTCCATAAGATAGTTTTTCATGTTTAAAAAGCAGTAATTTATTTATATATATTTTGGCACTTATTACATAAAGGTATTTACCTTTCTTTTCATCAGGAAGTTTTTTCAAACTCTGACTCCCTTACTGTTTGTGTGTGACTTCTTGTCCCTCATTTTGTTGAGTAAAGAAAAACTTTGCTAGTTTTTAGTAATAATGTGCTATCACAACTGTGCCTTACAAGATCATCAGTCTTTGATCCAGCAAATAAATAAGAATCTAGATATTTTTCCATAGCAACTCTTTAATGCAAAACATGAAGAACAGACAACATTTATTGTGGAAGTCTTTCAGTAGCTTGCCTGGGTGATCATAGGTCAGTTTCCAGTCACACCTTTAGTCTATTGTACTTTTCCGTAATGAATTCAAGCTTTCATAGCCTTCTATTCAAAAGTGGTTTTTTATAGCAGGTTAAATAGTGCATTTTCCACAAAATCATTTTTAGTTCCTAAAACCAAATCACTACTTCCCCTTTTAAAAAACAAATTATTCTGGAACAGAATTATAAAAGATGACTCACTGCTAAATTTTATCTTCTCTGAGGTGGAGTGCTTTCAAAAAGAAGTAGCTGCGAAGGTGTAATTACACATACTTTATTTTTAACCCATTTTCTTCTAATTTCTTTGCCCACACTTCTCTGCTCTAAATAAGCACTATTACTTCTATACTATCTATAACTTTAATCTCTTTAATGTCTAAATGTTAGAATATTTGACACAAGGACTTAGGAAAAATTTCTTAAGTAAGAGTTCTGTGAACAGTTTTGGTGAACGCTATGTTATATTGCCCAAATGTTAACTTTCTATTGACTTGTTTGATTCCAATATCACCCTTGGTCTTGAGCTTTATTTATATGTTTGTTCTAATATTTTTAAGACATCGTTAAAAAGACAAATTAAGACTTACTTGGAAAATAATATATGGTCAATCTTTAAATATAATTCCAGGCTTTTGGGGATGTCAAATATTCTTTTGCAAGTTGATAATTTCTTTCATATGCATCTTCTTGCCATCAATCTTTGCCCTTCTGTTTCCACTAATTTGAAGAGCTCTAGTGGTTTCCAAAGGCTGCTAAAGCCTACATCTGTGCACAGGTAACAATGCAAAACCACAAAATTTTAACCTAAAATGAATTAATCTTCCTAAGGGAAGTGTTTATTGCTATTTTTTATGACTACACTTGATTTAAACTTTGCTGACATTGACAATTAAGAGGATTTCTCTGGATAATCCATGTAGAAAAACCTTACCAACTACTGTTATCCATCAGTAATAATATGGGAAATATTTGCAGGTCCTTGCATAGAAAATGCTTCTATTACTCCAAGGGTCTGGTAGGACAATAACTACATCTAAAGAGAAGAAAAATAGTGACATTTCAATTAATCAATTCCTGCCTTGATATTTAATGTTTTAAGATTGAACCACAAGATAATAGCAGTAAGGTAACTTTGTAATTTTCTTCTGCTTTTCCTAACCTTCTTTCTGCTTTTCTTAACCTTTCAACTTCTTAAATCTGTACAATTAATGTTACTTGTGTTAATAATGAAGTTGTACATTCAAAGGATTCCCCACAGCCTTCAATGCAGCATTGTTCCCAATAGAGATGTAATTCCTAACAGGTGTGAGTCTAGAGGTGCTTTTCTGACTCACCTTTCAGTTATTTCAGTGTATCATTTAATTAAAAAAAAAAATTATGTATACCTCTGTAAGAATTTCTCAGATTAGACCCAGAGTCTTTCTAATGGTCTTCCAAAATGATGTGTACTTTTGGCTGTAAATTTTTTGATTACAGCTGCTGAAATATTTAACTAGGCTGCGCCTATACCAACATCCCTCAATAAAAGGTGTCTTTGCTGTTACTTAAACTTCAACAATTGTAACAAGTCAACCTTGGAATTTTGCTGGATTTATAAATAAAGGAATATACAATCTGCCTTTCTTATATTAACTTTGTGCTTGAGAAAAATTTTGTTGCAGGAGATGTAAGCTCCACATAAATTTTCCTGCTTTAGCTTGCGATCTGAAAGCCTTTGGCTACCTGCACAAAAGAGCTCCATTACTCAACATTAATTTTATTTTAGTGTCTTCACATTATTTTAATGTTTGGGTTCTTCATACATGTGCATATCAGTCTTATAGCTTGAAAATTCAGAGTCAGAATACATATGGAGCAAGGGGACGGGAGTTTTTTTCCATTCTTTTAGTAAGACGTAGTCTTTTCGTATTTAGTATAGTGCCATGCTTGTTATCATCTATGTACACTACAGCCAGTGGTACAATAGTGCTGTCTTTGGTGATGGTGATTCCAAAGTTTTTCCCCATTTGGAGTTCATCTTGTTCTCAGTAGTCCTCTGGTTTGGTTTCTTTGTTGTTGTTGTTGCTGGGGTTTTTTATGATTTCTGTAATTTCGTGTTTTATTTCAGTAAGTTTTCTGGTATACTTAAATAGCTCTGTGTGGGTAGAACATTTGGGGGCAATTGCTCCTCAACCCTCCCAGTTTGAAGAGTGCTGCTTGTATTAATACATCTGACGCCTTAGGTCCTAGGAGTCATCTCTAATTCACTCCTCACATCCTTCGCAAATAGTTAGAAATACTCCCTTGGAAAATATGCTGGTTTTACCCTCCATACAGCATTTCTAGATTTCTTATTCTAGATTTCCTCCCTTCTGACCATAAGACTTAGCTACTTTGCCATGTCCAGCTTGAATTTCTCCATTGTGCGCTTCTTTTGGAGTTTGAAGTTGCTTTATTTTACATGCAAACTGCTGTACAGCAGGTGGCTATACTGTATAAACAACTCTCTACATAGTGTGCATTGTATAAAGAAAACATGTTTTTTGGTCGTTTTTATTCCTTGCTGCTGACTCTAAACCATACCAAGAATTGCGGTAAATGTCTCCCAAGTGGTTATGATTTCATAGTTGAAATTCTGGATAATTTTGTGACTGAACTACTGAACTCTGCTTCCCCATCCTTCTATCTGCTTAAAGGTTCCTGACATGTTCCCATCAATACTTCAAGTCTCTCCTGGCCAGCCTTGTTGCTTTGCTTGTCTCTTGCATTTCTTCTGCATCTGTCATGTTTCCTTCCCTAATTTTCTGCATTGATGAGCTGCCCGTTTCTGCCTCCCTAGTACCAAAAAAACCAACTCAAAGTGACTGTTCCTTTTGTCCTATGTACCTACATAAAGAGTGATAAACTAGCTCCTTCTAAGTAAATTAAATAGTGGATTATTTGAACTGATTTTAGTACACTGCAAAACTGACCAAATTATCTCTGTGTGTGAATGACTCAAGTTCCTGCCAAGTGTCTTAATTCCTCTTGGGGGCATGGTTGTGTGGTTTTTTCCTCAATGTTTTATGATTTGTGAAGAATAGATGAACAAAATTTTAAAAACCTGCAGATTCAATTTATGTTTTTTATATCATGGATATTAAAAAAAATAATGTATTAGTCAATAGAAGTGATTTTTCATATTTTCTCTCACTTGTGAAGTTTATTTTCTTGGAATTTTTTTACCCATTGCTTATGGCTCACAATTTCTGTATTGGTTTTATGCATGCAAACCTTCAGGGCACAGAAAGACAATGGTACATATTAAAAATAAAGCAGATTTGTATACCATTCTTTCTCAGTTAAAGCCTCCCTTTCAGAGGAAGAAATTATAGATTCACCTTACCCACTATTCTGGGTTCTCTTTAGTATGGAAGGTTAAGTGCAAGGATGTAAATTAATGAAAATGTAAGAGTGTGCTTCTTCTTTGGAGGGAATATTTTTGTCATCTTTTTCAATTGAGAGCAGTATGATCTAATGGCTTAAATTTGAGTTAGGGAAATGGGAATTTCAGCTGATAGCTAATGACTTGTGAAACTGACTTGAACAAATCTTTTATGACGTCCCCATGACAACTCTTGGCTTTAACTATGAGTGACATTAACAAGTGATTTGGAAAGATGTCATCAGACTACTGACTGCAACTCTGAACGGAATTGGTAGACTTCACTTTACAAGTCTTTCTCTACTTACTGACTACTGGCCAAAGTCTGGCTCAGAATCTGAGATAAATAAAGCCATAAGGACGTGGTCAAGAACAAAATAGTTCTTCCTTTGAATAATTCCTGTGGACCTTACAGTCACCAAAGCTGCTACAGAGATGAAATGCACCCCTGGTCTGAACAGTGGAGCTTACAAACATGCCTTCCTATCACTTGCAGAGTACTGCAGCTGTGGCATCTGACCTACAGTCCTTCGTGATTTCCTCCACTTTTCACTGAAAAGTCAGTACATAAAGATGTGTGTCTTCTATCCAAGCTCTTATTTTATGGGGAGAGATATCACGGAAATAGAACTCTGATGCCAGACCAATTATGAACATCCTCCTTTTCAGCTGCATTTCCTGTTCCTACGTTATAAATCCTCGATTTTTCACTTGAAAGTGTTCATTTAAAAGGCAGTGCAAACCTTCCCTAATTTTACATTTTTGTTTCACCCTGCAGCTGTACTGAGAAATCCCTATTATGCAATTAAAACTATTTTCCTTGGTGTCACACTTCAAGTGTCTGGTTCTTTTGTTGGTAAAAGTTTCTTGTATATGAACATGTAATTCTAGGTGAATCATTACTCAGTTGAATGAAGCTCACAATTAGGTTGAATACCCAGTGACACAGCTCCTTGAGAATAATATTTCTGGAAATGCCTTTAGTATTTAGCTCTCAGCCCAACATGACATAAGACTTCACTGGTTTGCAGTTTGGAGCTTGGGTCTTAATGTCAGCTATGGTATAACTGAGGTTAGTAAGAGTTATTAAGAATACTCTAAAACTATTACTGTTGGAGGAAAGGAATCTTATTACGACAAAATATGGTTAATACAAAATATAGTCTTGCATTTTTCGAAATTAAAATGCAAAAATTAAAAAAAAAAAAAAGAATGATTTGTACTCAGAGTGGCTTAGGTTGCACCTATTGGGGCAGGTTAAGTCATGCAGTACATGTAAAAAATTATGTGTTACTTCTGAGTACAAACTGCAGCAAGAGTTTCAGGTGTTTCTACAGCTCCTGGGTAAGAACAGGGCTCTGAATGTCCAGGTGGAACTGGGGAATGCTTGAATGGAAGAATGGTTTGTACCTTCTCTTTTCTTCCTCTAGTAATTTGTTAAGGAAGCCTTAAGTCAGCATTTATGTTTCACCCTGGCCAAATACACAATAGAGCACTTTGGGAGCCAAACTGGTTAACTTTATTCAGTTTCATAGTGTTAAGCTCACAGGAGTTTCAGTGAAATCTATAGCAGTCAAAACTAAACTCAGGCTGGTGTGCCTTGGAGTGATGGAGAGGCATGTGTTGAGTCTAGGTGTAGCCTAGAGTGTTTGAAGAAAAGCTGTGTCCTTTAGATGAGGAAAAATGCCAATGCCATAAAGGGACCTTCTGTGACAGTCTGACACTTTCAAAGACTGTATTTAAAAGCACATATAAGGATTCCACAGTAGCTAAAAAAAGGCAAAGGGAAATAATAATTCTTCTGAAAGTGTGCAACCCATGCTGGCATTGAAGTTAGTTATAATTTGCCACCTTAATTACTTATTATATTTATCTTAACTATTATATGCAAAGAGAGGAAATTCCTTCTGGATTTGAAGAGGAAACAATTAAAACAACTCAACGTCTTTTTAGCTGAAATATTAAAAGTGCAAGATTTTTCACAGCAGGAAATTGACAATTTAGCTCAAAACAGTCACTATTTTTAAAACTGGGCTTTATAATAGATAGTATGGAAAGAATTATGGCAGAAAATTTGAAAATTGAGTAAGAAATTATGCTAAGTCCTTTTTATGCAAATCCTTACCTATATGCAACATTGTATGCTCAGTCTTTTCAAGTTCTGGCTTTTGAAATCATTGATCTGGAAATGTGATAGTGACAGTCTTTTTCCCTAAGACTGTTAGATATTACATGCATTTTTGATATTGTTCTAAAATCTCTTTCTAGACAAATAGATATATAAATATTCCAGCTGTCTCCTGACTTTGTTCCTGGGCATAAATTTATGAAGAAAAGAACAACACCTGTTCAGTTTCTTCTAACAGTGATGAATTTATGTGGCAGGACAGGATGCCTATTTTAGTCATGTGGTTCAGTACCACTTTTTTGGTTCACTTCTGCTCTTCCTGCCCCTGTTAATTTCATGTAAAAGTTACCTATGTCCTATGAAAATTATTTGTACAGGCTAAGTTCATTTTAGACACAATATTTTGTAGCTGTTGTCATTCTAGACTTTTCTAAACAATAGTTTTGCAAATGCTCCTACACTTAATGTTTAATATGTTCTTCTTTTTTATTTGCTTAAAATTAGAATGTGTGATACTTAGTATTTAGCATGCACAGTAAGGGTAAACTTGAAGGAACCAACATATAATCTTTAATTGAAAACACACAGAAACACACATAGAGAAGACTGGAAGTGGAAATTTACAACAAATAGTTTTTAGTAAACTTCAAGTCTTTCTGAGGAGCTTGACTGTCAGTGCTGTTGAAAACTGACAATACTGATGAACCAGGCTTTTCAGTGTGCTTAGGACATGGCCTAAAACTTGTGAACAGAATGCTCTACTTCTGTCTAAATCTCATTTCAGTAAGGCATTTTGAGAAAGTAATACAGGTATACTTGGGAGGATACTCTGTGTAGTCAAAATAAAGCAACTGATGATGATATTCCTGTCTTCACCAGGACACGCAGGAACTATCAGCTAACAACCTCTGTGTCTCCAAAGTGAAGAGGCTTGAAAGAAAATGAGGAATCCTGGAAATCTGAGTTCTAAAAGGACAGTAAGAAAATGGATGCAATCTGAAAAAGGAGACAGAAAAATACAAAGATGTGGATATTTATAGAAAAGGATCTTCTGAAGCCTCTGACTGTAAGATTGAGCCTGCAAAGTGTGAAGTGTAAAAGTTTAGGAATGGGTAGTCTCCTTTTCTCGTTCTCCAGGGAAAAAAACCAACTGAAATAAGAGAAATTACTTAATCTTTCATCTTATTTTACCATCCCAGGTTAGACCAGGAGCACACATTTTTTCTCTGTCTTAACCCAACATTACATTATTTTAAAAATTGCAAAGATCTTGAATCCATGTAATCCATACATTGGGTTCATATAGGGATTTACGAACCACATAGATGAGCTGGCAGGAAAAAATATATGCCCTTTGTTCTGATGGAGGATTTCTTGAAAAGGAGTTATCACTCTGAAAAGTTGTGGATCTGAAAAATCACCATCTTTGCACCTTCCAAGTTCCTAATGTGACGTAAATAGGAAGTGCTTTTCAGCGTGACTGGGCAAAAGCCTATGTCACTGCATGATGCATTTCCCTGGTGTTAAGTGCAATCAATAATGAGCTTTTAAAGATGCCTGTTGACAGAAGTGTGAAGGGAACATATCAATCAGTTTCTGAATATAATGGCTCTATGTTACAAGAAATTAAGTACAGTAAATCTCAAAATCATTTAAACTAACTTGATTCTTATTACTTCTTAATACTGACTTAAACCATCAGTACAATACAAACAGCATACAAACTACAATGAAAAAAAAGGTCTATTTAACATATTTTTCTTCTCTAGAATTTCCTCTGACACCTATTAAAAATAAAAGGTTTTTTTTAAAGAAGCAGCAGGTATAAGTGGTCTGGAAATAGCAAGATAACACCCAAAGATGCCTGCAGGAATTATTCTCAAATTTTTTTGTATGTAGCTGGCTGCTGAGAAGCCTTTCAAATTCCATGTACCTTGTGGTTCTTCTGGAATAGTAGGTACTTTGGACAGGTTTTGCAACAGAAAGTGCTGGTTCCTTATGATGCAAGTAAGAAAAGACTCTATAAAGTATCATTCAAGATGGTGGAGTTTTGAGCTAACTACAGAGAAAGAATATGGCTAATTTTATATCTTAGATACTGAGAACCCCATATAATGCATCATTGAATGGTTTAACTATCAGGGCACAGCATGCCATGCAGACCCCACCCATTATCTAGTTTAGATAATTTGACCTATTATTGGATTTTCTTACACAAAAATAGCTCAGTTCATCACTCCAACTGTCAAGCAGAAAGGGTGTTCACAGAAGAACTTCTTGCTGCCCTTTTGGGTAAAAGCAAGGATACCAAGGTGGTGTAGTCATCTCTACCATGTGGGAGCAACCTGCAGGCTCCTCTTGTAAGGATTGGCCAAGCTCATCCTGAAGACAGGGGCTGTGGAGTGCCCAGCACAGCCTGAGGGCCACAGGCAGGGCAGCCAGAGGCTCTCCCAGTAACTGCTGGGTGGGTCATTACCTCCTTGATGTACAATGGTCACCCAGTCAGGAGCATTGCAACATTTTAGAGGGAACCATCAGACCCAAACAGAAGAGGTCACGGGAATGGAAGAGGGAGATTCATGTTCATGACAAAAAATTCAGCTGTGGTGAAGAATTACAGGAATTGGATAATTTTCATGGTAAGTCAATGAATTGTCTAATGGCTAGAATATAATTTATTCTGGAGGAACTCAATTAAAAAAGAAATTAAAGATATGTTTCACTCTCATATCTGTATGTGAAATCCTCTGAAAGTACACGACTTCCCAGCATTTTTCAGTCCTGAAGTCTTGGTGATTCTGTCACTCTGTATTATGAAAATATCCGTTGTATTAATAACAGGGTGGAATAGGATGTGAGTGGGAGCATCAGTGCATCGAGAATGCCAAAACTTGTAAGGAATCACTCTAACTTAATCTTAGGCTATCTTTGTAGTCAGAAGGGGATCAGTCAGGGCATAAACATTGGGATGGTTAGCTTCATAGCCTAACAGTCTTCTGTATCTGAGAGGTATTGTCTGATAATAAAGCTCTGAAGAATAAATATGCTTTCCTAAAATGTTGCTAAGATTGTGTGGCTTTAGAAGGTCTATGTTTTTATTCCAAGTCCCTTTTCACAACCTAATTGGGAGCTACATTGTTAGCTTTCTCCAGCTTCCTCCTTCTGCAGTCTCTTTAAATGCCCAGTCTGTGACCACTTTAAAATATTAAAATTTCTTGTAAGCAGTTTCTCAATAAATTATACAAATCCTGATTAAGGTGTGAAATACACTTTGAAATTAAAATTGCAATAAATATGCAATGAATGGACCTATTATATGAACTAATTTCAAAATAATTATTGAAATATAAATATTTTGAAACTTACCGCCTTCCCCCCCAAAAAAACCAAACAGTTTTTGTTCTATTTCCTATTAGATTTAATTAAAATGTGATAGCTTCCTTCTGAACAGCTTAACCCTAAGGAAGATGTGCAAAAACAGCTGCAAGCTCTAATTTGTAAACTCAACAGCCATGCAATCAACTAAGAAAATATCAAATTACTTCTGGAATTAAAATCCCATCTATGGAATTTCAAATAAACCAAATAAGACTTAATGTTTATCATCTGTCAGACATTACTTTTAAAATAATGACAGGTAATTTGTGAGGGAATTTTTGACAGAAATTATAAAGCAATTAATATTTCACTGCCCAACTAACTGCTGAGGGGAACAGATGACAATAGGGATGAGTTTAAATAAACAGTAAGCATCTTCAATTCATCTTTTCTGCTATAATAATAGTTTGATAGCAAAAATGTATTCAGTCATCGTTTCTTTAAACATGGTAACTAATCCATAACTTATAACATAGCCTGCATTTGCAAACTTCCAGATTTTTGGACAGAGAGGAATACAAACATTAGAGCAAAGAATATAACGTGGATTTAGTGCAGTACCTGGACTTAGCAAGGATGCAAACAATGCAAAATGGAAGAAGAAGCAAGAGGCATGTTCTCAGAAGTAAGATGTTTCCTACTGCAGAAACAATCTGAGGAATAAACATCCACTCACCACCAGGAAGGTGATTTTTTTGTTATTTGTTTGTGCAATGGAAAGGTGTCATATTCAAGAGATTGAACAACTGGAGCATAATAATGCTTTTTTCCTAGCAGAGCTTGGGAGAAGGCAAGAATTAGAAATGCTGGGAATCATCTAATACGAATACCATTAATCCATCTGAAATGGGGGAGGACAGAGGATGGGCAAAGTTAACTTACATTCAGAATATTATCCATGCTTTGTCCTCTGTGGCAGAACAAAGACCATCAAAAAGTATTTCAAGAGATACATGAGTCTTCAAGCAATCAAGTTTAAACTTGTAACTTCAATATTTAATTTCTGTATGGATAAGGGTATTGAGTATTTCATTAGTAAATCTGCAGATTGACACTAAGCTAGGAGAATATATTGATCTGTTGGAAGGTAGGAGGGCTCTGCCGAGGGATTTGGAGCAGTTGGATAGATGGGCAAAGTCCAGTAGGATGAAGTTTTAACAAGTCCAAGTGCCAAGTCCTGCATTTTGGCCACAACAATGCCCTGCAGCATTACAGGCTGGGGATGGTGTGGTGGGACAATGCCTAGGTGGAAAGGGACCTGGGGGTACTAGTCGACAGCTGGCTGAACAGGAGCCAGCAGTGTGCCCTTGTGGCCAAAAAGGCCAATGCCCTCTGGCCTGTATCAGAAACAGTGTGGCCAACAGGAGCAGGGAGGTCATTCTTCCCCTCTACTCAGCACTGCTGAGGCCCCACCTTGAGTGTTGTGTCCACTTCTGGCCCCGCAGTTTGGGAAGGACGTGGAGACCCTTGAGCGTGTCCAGAGGAGGCAACGAGGTTGGAGAGGGGCTTGGAACACCANTGGTGTGGTGGGACAATGCCTAGGTGGAAAGGGACCTGGGGGTACTAGTCGACAGCTGGCTGAACAGGAGCCAGCAGTGTGCCCTTGTGGCCAAAAAGGCCAATGGCCTCTGGCCTGTATCAGAAACAGTGTGGCCAACAGGAGCAGGGAGGTCATTCTTCCCCTCTACTCAGCACTGCTGAGGCCCCACCTTGAGTGTTGTGTCCACTTCTGGCCCCGCAGTTTGGGAAGGACGTGGAGACCCTTGAGCGTGTCCAGAGGAGGCAACGAGGTTGGAGAGGGGCTTGGAACACCAGCCCTGTGAGGAATGACTGAGGGAGCTGGTTGTTTAGCCTGGAGAAAAGGAGACTCAGAGGTGACAACTTCCTGAAGAGTGGCTGTAGTCAGGTGGGGCTTGGTCTCTTTCTCCAGGCAGCAATTGACACAACAGTCTTAAGCTGCATCAAGGGAAATATAGGTTGGATATTAGGAAAATGTTTCTTTTTTTTTTATGGAAAGGGTGATAAAGTACTGGAATGGCCTGCCCAGGGAGGTGGTGGAGCCACCGTCCCTGGATGTGTTTAAAAAAAGGCTGGATGTGGCACTTGATGCCATGGTTTAGTTGAAGTGTTCATGCAGTTAGTGCATGGGTTGGACTCGATGATCTTAAAGGTCTCTTCCAACCTAATGATTCTGTGATTTTATGATAAAATGAAATAAATATAGACTTCAAAATTTTTACTCCAATTGTGCTTTTTGCGCAAATTCTAATACAGTAGCATATCATATCTTATTTTCCTAAATTCTAAATTGTTTTCAAATTCTTAAGATTGTCTGTGTTAGCTATGGCTTTAGATAACAACGAGGTCTACCAAAATTTGGTAACAACTTTCGACTTGTTAAGTTTACTTAAAAAGTTTACTTAACTAGCTCAGTTTACTTTTACTTGTTTACTTATTAAGTTTAGCTTAATAACGAAAATATCTTGGGCCGGAAGAATTTCCTGATGTAAACTTTTAGAATAATATGGCTGATAATTTTGGCAAAACATCTTTTCCCAGCTCAGTGCAACTGAACTGTTTTTTCTCTCTTTTTTTTTTTTATGTCACCTATTTGTGACAAGTTTTGCATATCATATTCCACAGTAGTATTTCACTCTGTTTTATTTGTATATCTAGCAAAACAGCTATTTGTGATAACCTTGCACTACAAAGTTAAGGTTCAGTTTCTTTCATCCTATAGGTTGTTTTGATTTTATAATACATACTTCCCACTGGTAGGTTTGTTTGAGAAGTGGTTTTTATCTTAAGAATACTCTTTTTTAATTGACTGACTGTAGGCTAGATTATCATTAAAATTATTTTTAAACAAATCTTGGTTATTTGAATTTTGGTGATCTAGGACAAAATTTCTACAAAGACCACAGTCTTTGTTTTTCTGATATGATTTTGGCAGAGGTGTTTTTCTGTTGACAGAAATTCAAGCAACATTGTATATTCTTGATAGACCACCTAATATACTCAACCATTTCTTGTTTAACAACATACCTAAAATTTCAAGTGTCTTACCCCTACATAGGAAATGGGATTTTTTTTTTCCTTTTTCCTCTTTTTCTAATGATTGATATTTGTATGCAGGTTTAGTGTGAACATTAAATCCTCTCCAACAGTTTCACTTTATAGGTCCTCTTCTGATTGTGACAGCTTCATTGTTCCCTACAGTTTCCTGAGGAGGAGAACTTGAGAGGTCGATGCTAATCTCTCCTCCCTGGTATCCAGTGAGGAAACATGTGGAAAATAGTACAAAGCTTCATTAAGGGAGGTTCAGACATTAAATTTAGGAAGCATTTCTTTACTGAGAGAATGGTAACTTACTGGACTAGGCTCCCTGGAGAGGTGGTCAATGCCCCAAGCCTCTCAGGGTTATAAAGGCCTTTGGATAATGCCCTTAACTTTAATTCCTGGTCATCCCTGAAAGTTCGGACAGTTGGACCAGATTTTTGATTTAGGTCCCTGCAACTTGAAGTATTCTAACAAGTCTAGTCTGCCCTACTCGCATATTTTCCTGCATCTCTGTTTATTAATGTAGACACAAATGGTTTTCAGTGACCCTAAAGCCATCTGACAGAATAGCCTGATTCGTGGTCTATGATGCTATCCTGTTTTGTTATCCAAACACAGTGACTGCTTCTAAACTTACTCCTGATAAATACCAAACATGTACAGGGATTGCTTGAAGAGTGCTTGTTCATCTGAATAAAAACTTCATATGAGGCAATCCTAAAAGCTTAACAGTACAGATGATCAAGTCCCATTGACAGGGAATGTTCTCTGCAATTCTAATTTACTGATCTAAGCAAAGCTTTAGAGCATTTGACTGCAGGTGTACTGGAGGGAACAATTCCATAAGATAGCTCCCTCTCTTACACACTAAATTGAGTCTAACTACTGATTTCCCAGTGTTGGTAGTGGGATGTAGTTAATTGAACATGAGAAGGGAAGGTACTGGGCCAGGAGGTCATAGTGGGTGTGAGAAGCACTCTGCAGCAAAGGGCAGAGTGTTGGTCTCCATCATACTGCTCGTCTTCCAGCTCTCCTAGAATCAGGACAAGGAAGATGTTAATGATTCTCCATGAGGTCTTTAGTTTTATGAAAGATCTGATATGTAAATCAAACACGACTTCTATCTTAGCAAATATTGTTGATGTGTTTATTTGATTTAAATGAAAAGTTCAGATAACTTAAGATCACAAAAGATTGACCTGGCTTTTATTTTTTTTTCTCTTTTGTGTTTTTGTGTTTTGCTTTATTTCTATGATTTCTTCATTTCCTATTTTGTTTTGATACTAAATATGTTTTTGGGGGCAGATTCCTTTACACATGGTGTGTATATTGTTTTAAGATCCTGATTCTGAGGGAGATTTTAAAACACTTAAGTGGTTGCTAAATAATGCAGTGTGGATGATGACCCAAAGAATGGAGATTTGTGTCATAAAAATGCCTATTTGTCAAAAAAAAGGATGTCAAATTATGTTCAGGATCATACTTAGTTTTTCAGTGGTGCCACTTGCCCTACCCTGAAGTCTTCAGGCTATAGATTCAAGTTATGCTACAGTGTGACTGCCGATGTTTGGGGGAAGAATTCTGGTACAACTGAACAAGGAATGTGGAAGTATATATAGTTATGTATAGATGCATATATATATATATATATATATATGCTATAGGTATATATCCTACAGCATTCAATTCTTTCTTTTATGCAATGATCATTGACAGAAAAGAATAAATCAACACTAAATAAATTAATGTATTATATAATGTGACAATTTTTATTTTTCTTCCTTTCCCCTTCTTTTGCACAGAGCAATCTACAGAAAAATAAAATGTTTCCAGTTCCACCCATGCAGTTCCCTTGCAGGAACTGGATATTTTCAATGCAGACATTTTCTGCTCCCATAAGTGACTCCAAATACTCATGGGCAGCCATTTCTCTGCTCTTTAAAAGCCACTGGCTGATTCACTTGCTTAGTTGTGTAACTACTGATTGGCATTTTTAGTAAAACCCTTTTAGCTTAGCCTTTTCCCTCTGATTTGTGATTTGGCCCAAAGAAAAAGTGTCCTAGTTTAGCTCTGACCTACTTATTGTTAAATTGACAGCTTGCTCTTTGCATAGGTTTCTCTATTAAAATCAAAGAGTGCCCTCAAGCCACCAAGTTTTGAGGCAAACCCTAAAGCTGTCTTAATAACATTGATGGAATTACAGGGTAATTTCACACATGTAGCATTTCTAAAATATTTTACAGGAGAGGAAACTGCAGCCAATTCAAAAAGCCAATATGCATATCATAAATATTAATAAAGGAGCTATTATTTATGGAAGTATATTCTTTGCAAGAACATCAATATAATATATGTTGTAATCTTTCTTTTAAATGCAAAGTTATGAAATATCCTTAATTAATCTGGGTGATTTTTTTTTCCTAGTGACCATGACTTTGAGAGTTTTTGTAGTAGTTTTCCATAATCCAAGTTACTTTTTTTAAAAAAAAAAATCTAACTTTTGTTTTCCCTTTTCCTCAAAAAATATCAAATATGATGATTTTCATGTTTTAATTGTTTTCTTCTAAGGTTTTTAATTTTCTATTGAGAGAAAAAAAAATATTCCTGCCATCTAGTTCTTATTTTTCTTGTAGCAATGCTTTATTTTTTTTTGTTTCCTTTCTTCTTCATTTATTTTTTCTCTTCAGTATCCTCTCTAAATGAAGTTTTATCACAAAAGAAACAAAGCAGTGTATAATGACCAGGTGGTTCCGTGTAAGCATATTCTTCTTGTATGCGAGAATTTTGCACTGCATAATTCAGAGGATTTTTGAATGCAGAGTGATTGGCATGATATTTCTTTAGTGAGCTCAGCCATATTTATTATTTTTATCCTATAATTCACTGTTAACAGCTGCATATTCCTTCTCCTGTCAAAGAGCAAGGAAAAAAAGAATTTTCTGTGTGGGTTTTTTTTTCAATGCACTATCTCAGCTGAAGTTGAATATTGAGGTGTCTCAGTTACTAGGCGGAGGGAAACCATCACCTTTTTTGGATCATATATTGTACTCAACATCTGTTTTCCATTCCTCTTTCAGAAATACTTCAAGCTGTGTAACAGTATATTACCTATATGTTTGTAGGGTTTTATGCTCTTCTGTAAAAAAGTAAATGAAAGTACTGTGACCACTTCTAGAAGCAAGGGATTTCTTTTCTGATATTTCAGTAAATCAAACTGGGAAAAGGAAAGAGGAAAGAGAGATGCTATGTCCTGGAACTGATTAAGTTTTATGGTCCTTAATTTCTAGGTAGGTTAATTAATTAGTCTTGCACTCAGAAAGCAAAGAAATTCTTCTCTTGACTGTGATAAAGTATTCTTGTTATGAAGAGTGTGGTAGTTCTAGGGGAACACAGAAGTTAAATAATTTATTTTTAGAGCATTCAGTAGTCTTCTAGGCAGCCTGGATTTAGGCCTTGCTAAGTTATGGATCCAGCTCTGGCCATGTCTTAAAAGGGCAAGTGAGGAGTAAGATGCACACCAGCACTGTGTGTGACCTTGACAGAGGAGGGGTTTTTCCTGATGTGCAAGGAATGGCCTAATGTGTGTTTTTAGTCACAGAGAATGCAAACCAGTGGGTATCATTTGGGAGTGACTACTTTTTGCTGTGTTGAGTAGAACGGCAGGAATTAGAAAGCAGAGACACAGCTGCGCTCTGCTTCAGGGAGGTTCCAGAGGGAGGAAAAGTAAAGTCGACTTAAAGCACACCCTACAAGGAATGAATTTTAACTTTTAAAATGCTTCAACTTACAGCAGCAACAAGAGGTGCACTTATATAGGTTGGGGTGCCTTACACTCCGGAGTGTACTACCCACCTATTTTTCAACAGTTCTTTTGCCCACTGTGTGGTGATGCAAATGCCATCTGAGCTTTTTAGGACTCTGCCAGTCAGGGAAAAGAATTTGCAGCTTTTGAGATGACGCAAAAAGGGTAAAAGTGTTTTATTTCTAGTATGTTGAGTTCTTTTAAATTTCAATCACTTATTGATGACATTAGTATGGGCTGCATGCCAGGCATCTACCTAAGCTGCTCTATCACTCCTGTCTGCAAATGGACAGGGGAGAAAAAATATAATAAAAGGCTCATGAGTTGAGAGGACAGGGAGAGACCACTTACCAATTACGATCATGGGCAAAACAGGCTTGACTTGAGGATATTAATTGAATTTGTTGCCAACCAAGATTAGACCAAGATAATAAGAACTAAACCAAATCCTAAAAACACTCTCCCCCAAGTGTCTCCTTTCTTGCCAGGTTCTAGCTCTTCTCTTTCAGTGATGCAGGGAGACAGGGAATGGTCAGTTCATTACATGTAGTTTCTGCTGCAGTTCTGGAAGAGGAGTTGTTGTCTCCCTCCTCCAGCATGGGGTCTCTCCCACAGGAGACAGTCCTCTACAAACTTGTCCAGCATGAGTCCATCCTATGGACAGCAGTTCTTCACAAACAGCTCCAAAGTGGGTCACTCTTCCATAGGGTACAGTCCTTCAAGTACAGTCTTCTCCAGTGTTGATCCCTCAGAGGCACACAAGTCCTGCCAGGAAACCTGCTCCAGAGTGGGCTTGTCTCTCCATAGATCTACAGGTCCCTGCCAGGACCCTGCTCCAGCATGGGCTTCCTACCCATCACAACCTCCTCTTAGGGACCCACCTGTTCTGGTATGGGTATCCTCTCTCCACAGCCTGCAGGTGGATCTCTGCATCCCTGCAGTCCTCCATGGGCTGCAGGGGCACAGCTGCCTCACCATGGTCTGCAAGGAAATCTCTGCTCCAATGCCTGAAGCATCTCCTGTCCCTCCTTCTCCAGTGACCTGGGTGTGTCCTCACAGTTGCACTGTTCTCTGGGTGTAATTACTTCTGTGAACAACTTTTCTTCCTTGTATTCTATGACAGGGGTGCTACTACCATCACCGATGGGCTCATCCTTGGCCAGCAGTGGGTCCATCCTGGAGCTGACTGACACTGGCTCTGACAGACATGGGAGAAGTTTCTGGCAGCTTCTCACAGATGCCACCCCTGTAGCACTCCTGTTACCAAAACTGGGCCACACAAACCAAATACATAGTGCCCAGGAGCCAGGGAACATATTGCTGCTACTGTACTTGATATGTACTAAAATAAAAACAGCTTCAGAAATATTTATAGCATCAATTTTAGTTTTCCTAATGAACTCCACTTCCTCCAAGTTTTGAGAGTAAGGAAATGGTTCTATCTTTATTGTGCCATCTGTTCATGACAAGGGATGGAAAGGACTTGAAAATGCTGAGCTTTTGTTGTGTCAACCTAATGCTACCTTGGGGAAAAATATTTTGAAACTACCCTTGAAGTTACCTTGATGGATTAGAATTAAGTAACAAGAAGAAAGTTACATGAGAGAACTGACAGGCTGCTGACCTGCTTTGCTGAAATAACAATGATCAGAGAAGCTATTTTCAGTGGTTAATTTAATTTTCTGACAAGTATGAATAAGTATAGATGTTGAAGGTCAAATTCTGCTAAGAAGTCCTGATATACTGCTTGTGTCCAAAGGTCCAACAGCAATTAGAGATCAAACTCATGTCTTTCTCTCTAGTTGTCAACAGTCTCAGACTAAAAACTTCCACTTATTTTCTAAACTTTGTGGATATGCACTTCAAACTTATAGAACCAGTCATCTCTCTAAGTGGATGCAGAAGTCTGCTGCATTATACAGTTACAACATCTCTAAATGTTGTCATCTCCCTGGAAAAGAAATAAATCTTATATTTATATTGCTTAACAGCTCCACTAATCAAAACCGTTAAAAATCTCTCTGCTTTTTTTCTTGTTTCCTTCAAAAATTCACTTTGATAACCATTTTTTTCTCTAAAGGAGGTTAGAAGATTTCCCATTTACACTTGTGAGAGTTAGGGGGTTTATGTACTTTTCAATACCACTCTTTCACTTTTGCATGTCATTCTACTGATCAAGGTCAGATGCAGAACCTTGCCATCAGATTGGCTTTATGAACACTCAAGAGCATAGTCCTTTCTCTAGTCCTTGTTTTCATCTTTGTTGTCCTCTGTTCTTCTCTGTCCAATTCTAGCTCTGACTGTGTAGCCTCTCTTATCTCAAAACTTCTTTGTTTATCAAAATAAAACTAAAACTTCAGATTATTTCACTGAATTTTTTTAATTTGGGATTTTTAATGTTAAATTTAGAAGCAGGTGGTGGTGGCATCACCCTGCATTTAAAAAATTTTTTGTTGAAGATAAGAAGTATATTTGAGAAAATCAAAATCTTTGTTATCCATCAGCACATCTACAAGTACTGTGAATTCAATTTTTTCAATATTTTTCCTTAGGTTTCATTTCTAAGAAAACATTGTGATCTAAATCTTATAAAAATTTTGTGCTATATCTCTAGTTTTACCTCTTTAATGCTAGTTTTCACGTTCATGCAGTATGAACTAAATCCAGGTATTATTTAAGAGGGATCATATTTTATATAATAAGTGGACATTGCAAGGTAGCTGAACTTAGGCATATATGTATTTCATTTTTCTGTTTGCCATTTGTTAGCTTTTTGTTGCAAGATCTTGACAAGTTTTGTCAAACTGCTTGAAGACCAGAAAATGACATCTAATTTTATTCAGCTTAAAATCTAAACTCAAGAGATGCTGCTCAGGTTTCCAAGACAATTCTCATCCTTAAAAAAAAAAAATAATTAAACTTTTGTGTGGGAAATAGATTGTTTTTTGAATAGTGCAAAATCATAGAAGTAGACTTTACTTTTCTGTATTGCTTCATGCCCAGGTATTTTAATATACTTACATGTATACATTTATTTATATCCATTTGTCACAGTGTATGTTTAATTTTTCTTGCTTCTTTTAGCATTTTCTTGGCCTCTCACATGTACCTACACACAGGCAAAAGAGAGATAGAACTCGTGCTTAGGAGGTAGAAAAATAAATGTACTGGGCATCCTGCTTCCGATACGTATTTTATTTGTGAAATACGGGCTTTAGGGAAGGATGCGAAAGAAGCTTAGGCTTTTTGTCCTTTTCCCTTTTTTCCTGGATTTGGACACAAACTTTAATTTTCATCTTAAGGCTGCAAAGATACTACCAGATGAATGCCCAGAGATATGTTATTAACATTCCAGTCATCATCTTATGTGTTACCTGAGAATTATTGAGTGTACATCGAATCAGTACTGAACATTCAGAGAAGGCTGCATTGGTAAGCTGCTCCAAGCCTACACAAAGGGGAAAATAAATTTGGTTTCAAATACAATTATTTGTTCTAGGCAACAAAAAACTACCTCTGAGGATGGTTTTACCTTTTTACGCTGGTTCATCTCTGTCAAGTAAAGTAAGCTTCTTTTCTCTTGGAAGGAAGATTGTGCTGCAGGGTTCAATTACAGAATGTCTTTGAGTCTCTAATTAAATTGTCTCCATTGTAATTATATGGCTTTTAAAAATAAATCTTGCAAATGTCTTTGAACATCTGTTAGAAGTTCAACATTTTATTAAGAGTTTTGCTGCAAATTATTAGAGATTCTTAACAGTAGGAATTACACATGGCTTATAAGATTCAGTGCATATCAGTGGGTAGTGCTGTGCTATACTTGATACAGACTTGGTAAGATCACTGCAGGATGTACTTTTCTTTCTCATTCTTTCTATTCTCAAGATAGCTCATTTCAGGGATGACTTTGTTGCAGTTTGTCATGTAAACAGAGGGTAACTCTTACTTGGGACACTATAATGAAATAGAAGCAGGTATATTTCATCTGCAGTAATGCTCTGTGACTGATGTTTTTAAGCTAGAAAAAATTCCTGAAATAGCAAAAAGAAACAAATATAAAATCAAGTCCACATGTGTAGAGTCCAAACAAGACCTATCTAGCCTACAGCCTTGCTTTCTCCCCAGTCTATGCAACCCTGTGAGCATGAGCAGAACTTTTACACTCTGGTAATTTGGCTGAGGAGCTTCATCAACGGAGCATCCTTTGTGTCTGGTTTTCAAATTCAATCTGGTTGAAGGTTTTAATGCCTATGCATTAGGTTTCAATGCATTTGACGATGGACTGTGACCCATTATCCACTTTGCAGTCCTTTTGTTCCAAAGCATTTTTAGTGTGAATTTTACATGCCACAAGAACCATTTCATTTTCTGAGCTGGTCAGAAACTCTTTACTGATTATATTCTAGGCCTAGTGATTTGCTGCTGGTCATTTTATAAGTTTGCTTTAAAGACTTTTCTACTTACATTTCAATATATTAAAGATCTATTCAGCATCTTACCTGGAAATAAAGACTTCTGATATGGGAATATTTCCAAATTACAGCAGAGCAAACAAGGAAAACACATTTCACTTAATATTCTAGTGTATCTTACCTCTTCTGAATATTTTCCTTATACTTGGACCCTCTAGACTCTGCTCTACTAGAGATTTTTCCAATGCCTTTTGAAAAGGATTTATCATTCATGATTTCCTTGACTTTCTTAGAGGTTGTTCCCCTCAATCCTCTTTTGTGTATTTTCATCTTCTTTTTTTTTTTCTTTTAGACTAACTTACTTATTTTAATATAGAAAGTCCTATTATCTGATTCTCTTTTTCTTGTTTGAGTGAGGGAGGGGGAAAAATATGTCTATTTTCTATGTACACGTGTGTATATTCTGTACATATGTATATGTGTGTTTAGCTATATATGTGAGAGTGGTGAGGCATTGGAAAAAGTTGCCCAGAGCAGCTGTGGATGCAGGCCAGATTGGCTGGGGCTCTGGGCATCCTGGCCTAGTGGAAGGAGTCCCTGCCATGAGAGTTGGAACTCGATGCTCTCTAAGGTCCCTTCCAACACAAATCATTCTAATATTTTATGAAAAATAGATTCTCCTCATCTCGCTCATTGCTGATAGTGACAGTTTTTATACAAAGTCTTTTTCTGAGATGCGCAGTGATTCCAGCATCTGGGCATTCATTTGTAAATATCTTTGGAGAATCCTATGAAAAAGAAACTTCATTGTGCAATAATCAGAAAACCTGCAAAGTAGTAACAATTCTTTGCCTGATTTTTCAAAGAATACAAAGTATTCACAATTCCTGACACATAAAAGATGGATTTTTTTTTAAATATTTGCTTCAGTTATAGTTTATTATATAGGCACAGGTTAAAAGCTTGAGTAAAATATAATAGATTTAAAACTTTATGTCAAGACAGAAAGAACTTTATTCAACTTTACTGGTATTTAATCTATGCTATTTAATCAGAATGTGGAAGAATTAGTTGAATAATATGTATAGCAGATAGTTCATAGTATTACTTAATGCACAAAAATGCTAAATACTTTTTGAATAATACCATAAACTTAGCCAGTGAATGGTACTCAATTACATTCTAATATGGGCTCTCTAATATAATTGCTTTTCTGCTATTAATGATCTCTAAATTAATTACTATGCCACACTGGCAGTCTACTGATGGGTTCTTTTTCTGTTATCTTGTGTCCCTTAGATTGCAGTTTTGCTTAAAGACTCAGTTGTACAAATATTTGTACATTGCAATATGTCACATATAAAAATTCTGTTGTTGCTAAAATTCACTTTTATCAATATATTACAAATATAATGCAAAATTTTAAATTTTTTACTGTATCTGACATGCTTAGCTGTAAAATCACTTTAATTTTTTTAAATATAGATTTTTGCTGATTTTTTTTTCTGCATGTATTTTATTTTCTCATAAAGTAGAATTTATAAATATTTTTTTATTTATGAAAAGTCAACATTTGTTGCCAAAGGTGTGAAACAAAGCATTTGTCTTGCAGGAACAAGCTTACTTTCTTATTTTCCTGTTTGCCTTCAATTTCAGTCATTGCCATTTGGTAAACATTTATCTTGCAATGAGGAAGATCATAATCAGAACTTACGTAATGCTTATAATTTGCTAAGTAGAAAGTGTAGGTCTGAAAAGAAAATGAAAAACATTCCTGGCTGAGTTTTCCATAGTGGAAAGAGCAATACTCTGTTTTGCTGTGATGTATTCCCAGCTTAACGTAGTATTTTAACAAAGGTTATGAAGTCATTCAAATTTAATTAATGTGGAAGACCAGTCAGGAAGCATACTATTAAATGCCCTATTAAATGTAACTGTGTGCTTATTCTTTTTTATAATTTTGCTAATGTGCTAAATGTAAGTTGAGGCAATGAGTTCATTAGCCTAGAGAACTCTGATTTGAGCTGTCCCTGTTTTGATTGGTCATTTATTGGCATTTTTGAATATTATCTCGTTTTCTCTGGAGTCTGTGAAGAAGAGAATCATGCTCACAATGACTGGACTGGACCCCTTCTCAAGTTGTATCGTAGGTGGTTTCAGAATGAACTGGACAAGTAGAAGGAAAGATTCACCAAAATCTGTTTAGGACAAAGTCATTACATGATTTATGTGCTGATTGAGACACATCACTGGCTGCAGAAGGGGAGGATTGCTCATCTGTATTTTACTTTTGTCTAAATATCTGCTATTTGTGACTAGAGACAGTAGAGTTTATTTGCTGAACCTTCACTCTTCTATTATGATTTCTACATTCAATTGTGGATAGCAATTATTAAGACACTTTTGTGAAAATGTTTTTGAATGCCTATTGTCTGGTGGAGGTTTATCTTTAGAGTGAACATCTGCTTCTTTACTTCTCTTGAGTCTTCTTTAGTTCAGCTTTCTGAAAATCTGAAAATAGGCATAGAAACCAAACGCAGCTTAAAGTAGCTAATTTTGGCTTTTCTCATCTCATTTCAGATTCCTCTGTTGATGTAACACAGGAATATTTTATTTTTAAGAGGAAAAAATTTTGAAGAGTTAAAAAATCAGAAATATTTGTATTTTTGAAAGTGTAGTCATCCCATTTTTCCCTCTTTAGCATGGTAAGACACTTCCTATCTGGTATATCCATTGACTTCATATTTTCTTTGATTTTTCTGCTAGCTCTAATATTTAATTGATTTTGACTAGAACTGAAGGAGTAAGTTAATTTTTGTTCCTGAGTTATTTACATACAGATCCCATGCCTAGTTCCAGATTTCAAATGCAAGTCCAGAGTTAATGTAAAATATTTGAAAAGTCTTGTCCATTATCTCTTCCCTTTTTGATTCATGTGTACCTGGTCCTAGACATGTAGGAGCATGCTTAGAGTGTTTTATGTCTATAGGGAATTTTCAAGATATGCGGTTTTTTTAAAAGTTTCATTGGGAAGAATGAGAACAATCTTGGGCAAGGTGGAGGGGGAATTAGGGTTTTTCTTTTTTTTAATACAGGTACTTATTTTCTGCTATAGATTATGCTTAAAAAGAGGCCTCTGTCCTAAAAAGGGTAGTTGAAATTTTGAGAGCATAAAAAATATCAATATGAGGAACAGGACAGGGAGAATTTAGGGCTTGAATTTAGGGCTGTGTTTCTTTGCTGTTTACCACCTAATAAAATAAGAATTATTTTCTTTTATACTTTATAAAGATACACATTCTTTTGTTATATTTACTCTTAATTGGTATTTTCCTCCTTGATTGTTTTGAAATTAACAGTGTTTTTAAAAAACGAAGGAACAAACAAATGTCTCACTTTAAAAGAACTGCTCCAACATAAAAACTATGAACTCTCCTAATTTTCATTCTTGCTTTGTACATTTTTTTCCTGGATTACAAAATTACATCAAATAGCTTATTCAATTACTTGGTTCAGTCACAAATATTTTTCGAAAGCTCAGGACTGCTTCATGTTCAAAGACATGTCTAATTGCAATCTTACTCATATCTGTACAAATGTCTAGGGGAGATATCTGCATATTTGCTATTATCTATGGGGAAAAAATGATGTAATGGTTCAATTCCTAACTTTAATTGACTTGATTTAACATCCTACTGACTGTTATAATTTGAAGCACCTACTGCTCTAATCTTCCCCTGAAATTGAACCGCCTCAGTAGTTGACAAAATTTTATCAATTACATGCTCTGCTCTAACTGGTGAAACGATCCACTCATTCTGATGCAGATGGATTATGTAAACTCTCTCCAGCATATCTCAAGAATTCATGTCAACATCTGGCTTGGAACTATGGCAGCATTTTCAGCACTGGCAAAGAATGTCAGGAGCCCTCAAAGTACTAAAATACTTGACAAATGTATCTTTATTAATATTTTGATGTCTTAATCAGCAGTGAGGCGTCTGAATATGATACAACTAAGAGCAGCAAAAATGAAGCTTTGAAAAACTTAGCTCCAGTTGAGACTTCATAATCTAAACTAAATGACTCTGTGATGACTCAAAATCAAATAGTCTCCTCAAATATAAAAATATTGTCCTGTTTATACAAGATGTAAAACACCTTGCTTATGGGCTTGATACTTGTAGGAAATCAGAGTAGAAACTCCCACAGAGTCAAATGGGTTTAACTTGAGACCATGGGTAGAGTTAGGTTTGCTGAAAGAAGAAGATACAAGTTTGTAGTTCCATAGTTAAGAATAAGGTGTGTTTTAAGTAAATAAGAAAATAGAGAATATAAGAAAATAAGGTGTGGTTTAATAGGTAAGTTAAGGGTTAATAACAAATATGCGAAGACGTGCAGGTTACAGACATTGGTTAGAAGTTTGCTGCAATGGAAAATAGAGTAAGACCATAGGTCAGAAAATCAAAATATTGTGCATTTAAGTTTTCTATTAGTCAAGAAAGTTATACTTGTCTTAGCATAGGGTTATTTTGGGTGATTTTCCACTGATGGCTGCCATTGTTCACTAATTTTACTGTACTAATGGGACTGATTCTTATCTAAATAATAAATCAAGGAACAAGAAAAATCCCACCTCTCTCTCTTACAACGCCACCCCTGATAATTCCTGACATGTACTGGTTTTTGGTTTTTTGTATATTAGCACTTTAGTAATTTTTTGGAGTCTGCATCTCTGAAGTATTGTATATAAAATTGTATTTTTTACACCAATTGGTATCATACAACAAACTCTGCTAAGTGCTTAGACTGTATTTTGAAAAAAAAAAAATTGTGATAAGTATTCCACAGCATTCTGGTCCAGTATTGTTTGCCATACAATTAAGCAGAAAAAAAATACATATGTAATGGAAGGCTGATCATAGCCCCATTTGAGCTAGGCCTTCAGAAATATTTTCATGTGAAAATGGAAAAAAAATATATTAGCTGGGTGATCTCATAGCCATACTCTTAGTGGCTTTGGCCAGTGACGCCGTTGATAATCGTCAGCGTTTATTATATAGTGTTCTAGTAGGTCAGATCTGTGTAAATTACTAATCTAGTAATTTGATAAATTACTTGTGCAGGGTGCTCCAACCGATTAATGTTGAACATCTGGGCAGAGTGACGCTGTGAAAGCCTGTTGCACAACAGATTCAGAAATGTTAAGTAGCAAGTAAGATCTGCCTCAGGACAGTGGTGGTGGTGTTGATAATATTGGTGCGCCCAAAGGAATTAGCATGCTTTCTCAGGCTCTGGTCCAAAATGTTTTTATTCATGTGAGGAAAGTTTCCTCACTGGAATATTCCTATGGTAATTAGCAAACCTCACGTCAGTAAAAAGATACCAAACCCAACTAGTTATTAGCCATAAAGGAACCTTTCCTGTTAAAATTCCCAGTCGAGAGATGCTTTTAAATGTGTCTCCTAACGAGAGGGAGCTGAGGCTTACGCAATCATGCTTTCTCTTCCTGGCTGTGTCGCTAGGCACATTTTCCTTACATTTTGCAACTATTCACTCTGTTGGTTGAAATTAGCAACAAGGGCAAGAGGTCCCTGAGTATTACAGGCTTTATGGCTATAATCAGCTTAGTAGAAAAGAGATTAATGAGTTCGCACCAAGACCTTCACTTGAATAAACACCAACTCTACACGGGCAGGACAACACTAATAAAATACCTTGCTTGGTACCTGCTTAGCAGCCAGGTACAATCTACAAGAAAATTATTGTGTGGAAAAAACTTATCATTATTTCTCTTGCACACTGAAATACTCTGCCTAAAATATGGGCATTTTGTATGTTTCTAACTGCAAATACACTGAAAGCAATTTTATGTGTTTCAGTTTTATCAAAATTGCTAGTATCCTCTACATTCTTGCTTTCCAGAACTTTATTTGGAAAAAAAAATTGAAATAATGAGTAGTTGCTAGCAGGTTATAAGGAACTTCTGGATGTCCCAGTGGAGAACAGGACTCACAAGCAAAAATCAAAAAAGGACAGATTATCTTTAAACTTGTATGAATCAGTCAGATTTTGTATGTGAACTGCAACTTCAGGCTCCTGTAAAGTTATGGAAAAGGGAAAAAGAAAGAATTAAGCAAAANGTTTATTCCTCATCGAATTTCAAATTTTCTTTATCTTGATTTCTTACATTCCATTGGAACTAAAATCCTCCTGAACACTTTCTGATATATGCAATTTCAGAAGCAGGTTCTTGGGGGACATCGGTACCATGCTTACAACAACATATGCTCTAAAAGTTTTGGATCTTGAAAAGACTTAATACATAATGCCATTTCTTCTTCATTTCTATACCTACTTTTTTTCTTCTGAGTATAAAAATCAATAGACAAAATGCTCAAAATCTAAAATTATTCTTTCTCTTTGGAACAGTTTTGTACTGAGCAGGTAGACAAAAACCACAGTTATTGGTAATGATTTAGTCTCATGTTTCTACTGTGGCTTGGGAGTTTGACATTATCCTTTAGGATGAGGTTTCCTCAAACTGGCCAGTTCTTTATGGTTTGCTTTTTTAAAAATTTTTCTCCAATTCTACTGAATTTCACTTAGTTGTTCTAAGTTAAGCTACATCACGCTTATGCAGTAGAGCGAGTAATCATTGACTTGTAACTATCTGAAACTTGTTCTTACATCTGCTCTAGTGAATTTTCTTTTTTTTTAGTGCAGAATAGGAGTCTGAATGTATTTTTGAATTGCTCTCATAACAATTAACATTTTCTTGAGAGGCTGAAACAATGACTTTTGGAAGCAAAATTAGCAGCTACTGGAATTCTTTTGTTCCTGGCCCATTATGCTGTTCATTCTAAAAAGTGTTTTGTGACACTGATACACAGTGATTCATTATACCTAAGAAGACCTATTTTTTGTCCATATTTCTTAGAATTTGGATTTCAAAAGTACTGATTTTGCTTTTAATCCTTCTTTCCATAAGATTTGGAAAAAAGAAAGAAAGAGCACAGCTCCATCTTCGCAGCTATCTTAGGAAAAAAATATGTGGATATTCAATTTGTGAAAAAAAGATTTTGTTCAGCCTTCAAGTTTGATTTCCTTTCTCTCAAAAAGAAAAGGTGTTAAAAGAAAAGGGGAGGGGGGCAGGTAAATCATAATTATTGCAGTGAATAATTTGAAAAAGACCTTGAAAAGAACATTTCCCACTTCAGGAACTTCTTGTGGCATGTTTAAGTTCGTGACGCATCTGTTTACTAGCTCCTTCTATTNGCAAAAGTGCTCTATTCCTTCGGGAGATGTGGGACTACGTTGTGATCTCAGTATCTCAGTTATGTATGAAACGTATCTCTGTGTTTCTTGATTTTATCCTGCCATAGAATTCAGTAGGGACTACAGTAGAATAGCTTGGCAATTTTTTCATTCTTATCAAATTTAAAATATTGGCTATACTTATATATATATATATATATATATATATATATTTATATACANAACAGTTTTGTACTGAGCAGGTAGACAAAAACCACAGTTATTGGTAATGATTTAGTCTCATGTTTCTACTGTGGCTTGGGAGTTTGACATTATCCTTTAGGATGAGGTTTCCTCAAACTGGCCAGTTCTTTATGGTTTGCTTTTTTAAAAATTTTTCTCCAATTCTACTGAATTTCACTTAGTTGTTCTAAGTTAAGCTACATCACGCTTATGCAGTAGAGCGAGTAATCATTGACTTGTAACTATCTGAAACTTGTTCTTACATCTGCTCTAGTGAATTTTCTTTTTTTTTAGTGCAGAATAGGAGTCTGAATGTATTTTTGAATTGCTCTCATAACAATTAACATTTTCTTGAGAGGCTGAAACAATGACTTTTGGAAGCAAAATTAGCAGCTACTGGAATTCTTTTGTTCCTGGCCCATTATGCTGTTCATTCTAAAAAGTGTTTTGTGACACTGATTCACAGTGATTCATTATACCTAAGAAGACCTATTTTTTGTCCATATTTCTTAGAATTTGGATTTCAAAAGTACTGATTTTGCTTTTAATCCTTCTTTCCATAAGATTTGGAAAAAAGAAAGAAAGAGCACAGCTCCATCTTCGCAGCTATCTTAGGAAAAAAATATGTGGATATTCAATTTGTGAAAAAAAGATTTTGTTCAGCCTTCAAGTTTGATTTCCTTTCTCTCAAAAAGAAAAGGTGTTAAAAGAAAAGGGGAGGGGGGCAGGTAAATCATAATTATTACAGTGAATAATTTGAAAAAGACCTTGAAAAGAACATTTCCCACTTCAGGAACTTCTTGTGGCATGTTTAAGTTCGTGACGCATCTGTTTACTAGCTCCTTCTATTCTTTAATTTCCAACAATGTTGCCAGGAGCCTAGCTTGTTGTTCATCTCCCTTCAATATGTAACAGGTTTTCTTTCATCTGATAAATAATTTATACAAAGCATAAGAAAATCTTTGTGTATATGACTCCAGTGCCTGCTTTATTATTTCATTTGCTCTTTGCTTGAACAGGAGTATAATCATAGGCAGTTCCTCTGATTTAGAATTTTGAGAATCTCTTTGTTTGGCTGTGCTTTTCATTGTTGGGAGTTTTCTTTTTTTAATTTCAATTTTCTATTCTACTACTCCATCTTCATTATTCTCACTACAGGTGTTCTTTTAACTATTGCTCATTTTGTCCTTTTCCATTATTGCTGTAGCACTTCACAGTCTGAAGCTGATTGTTTAGAGCTCTTTCTCAATCTAAATTTGCATATCCCAGAATTCATTCCACCTTGCATTGAAATCTATGTCTCACAATGAGTTTCATAATTACAGGTAAGACTCATGAATTTTAGATAATTATAAACGTCTGCAAAAAACCCCAAAAAACCCACTTCTGTTGCAACATTAGGTGATGTCTGCCTTTCAGAAGTTTCATGGTTTTGGAAAAAACATACTATGCTGTCTCAGCTAGGCATAGTTTCACACTATTACAATTGCTAGTAATTTCTAAAATTTCTAGGCATCATTTAGTATAATAACTCTGTAGTTCATCTCTTTGCTTCTTCTTTCTTAAATTCCAATACATCCATGATTGAAGGTGTGAAGTGTGTCCAGTGAATTTTGCCTGTCAAATGGCCTTACATGCTCCTGCTTTCTCACTATCATCATTACATTCCCCAACCCTCACTTTTTATGTAATTCCTGTCCTAAGTATTTCCGTGGATACCAGTTCTTACAGAACAGGATTTCAGCTAGCCCTCTGGTAAGAAGAGTTTTATTAGCATTGCAGTTGTGGATTCAGTCATGGGTTGCAGCTCCCAGCAGATTCCCAGCATTCTTAGGAGAGGCTCTGGTCATTTCTGTAAGAAGACTATACTGTATTCTTTAAAATGTCATGGGCTGATCATAAGCCCTTCAAATTGGGATAGTCTCTATCTTGAAGGACGCATAATTCATCTAGAGGCCACATGAGAATTTCAAGTTCTATACTTTACTTTAAAGTACTTTCAAGTACTTTACTGTCATGTCATGTAGTCATTCCAGAAGAGCAGAATGGCTTAACTAAAAAACTGTATATAACATAGGGGAGATTTTCTTTTACAGTAAGCCCTACAACATTTATGAGGAATATACAATTAATGCAAACTAGACATTCAGCTGATGATTCTAATTTTTCTAACTAAAAATCTGACACAATTTGGTTTGGTTTTTTTTTCTTTTGTAGCTCTCTATTCTTATTCCCACTCTTAACAATATATAAGAAAAATTAATTTTGTGTTTAAAGTATGATTCTTTAACTTTTTTCTCTTGCAGATATAAATAAATAATTTTGTTTATTAGGGCGATCCCAGTTTGATTTGACAGATCATTACTGAATTTATGTTTCTTCTAATTGCAATCCTCTCTTAAATTGCACTTTTTAAATTGAGATTGGAGATGGTGTTTTCCATCCTCTGCAGCCACATATGGTGCGAGGGAGAAGAAGAGAGCTACCTTATTTCTTGCTTATTCCTTGCTAGAGAAAGTGTAAAGAAACTAATACAGTCAACGTTTAGGAACTTGGTTTGTAAGAGGATAAACACTCCCTTGCTTGTGTGCTGTTTCCCAGTGTTTTATGAGCAGCAAGACTATCTTCATCCCATATGTCTGACAAGCACAAGATGTAGAAAAGGAGCAATGAGCTATGGAAAAGGCTGGGGAACAACTGTAAGAAGGTCTCAGAGAGAAGTGAAGTGACTGCTGGTACAGGATGGTCTCAGCATTGCTGTAAGTTGCACCTGTTTGGCTTTGCCTGAAAGCTGAGAATTCATCATTCCCAGTAAAGAATCAGTTATTTAGGTGCAAAGATAGAGAATGAAGACAGAGATAAATTGGTCTCTATAAGCATACATTGTACAATAAATATTGTTTAAAATCAGTATAGTACGAGTCAAGTTCCAAGAAGACAGAGAACACTGAAATTAAGGTTATTTGTGCAGTCTTAGGTAGTGTCTTGCATCTTCCACTGCTTACACTAGTTACGTGTTATGACATACCAAGCAGTCCTGTAACTGACAATATTTGTGTCCCCTCTTCTTCATCCCCAGAAAAGTGGATTTACTCCTCTTTTAGACTTCAAACTCGATAGAGTGCTTTTAATGAATAGATATTTCATAGCTCATACATCTTTCCTCTTGTTTTGTTTTCTTTTTTTTCCCCCGCTTTTTTCTATTTTATTGTGGCTGAAAAGCCTGTCTGTAAAACAACATTATTAAATCTGTCTGTATGGGTCATTACTCTGATATCTAAGCATTTCAAAACCATTATTTATTGTTATTATCTCTTCTCACGAGGGGCTTTTATTATGTGATTTACAACAGGAGAAGTGAATCAGTGTAAAAAATGTTTGATATATTATGATTTTCAGTGCTGTACACAGTTTCTGATGTACTCTGCAAAATGAACACTTTATCTAGCACTTTATGTATTCTAGCACTGCTTCTGTTGAGTACTATTGCAGGCAGTAGTGTAGTTCTCACCAGTTGTGCTGATTGGGTATTTGAGACTTGTACTGGGCAGGAAGAAAGTGTGGCATGTAAAACTGACAAAGGTAAAAAGACCAGCAGTATTTTTAGTAAGTTTTATATACTGTTTTATGTTTGCTTTCAAGATATGAAAATAAAAAGAGAGTTAAAATTAAACTAAAGTTGACATTGAATTGAATTGGCAATGGCATTTTCAAAATGCAGTACTTTCCATGAGACTATCAAGACTGTTTGTCATACCTCTAGGGCCTTCTTAGTCTTCAAAATGAAAAATGTATTTCTTTCAGAAAAGTATTTCAATTGAGCAATTTTTCTTAGAAATTCCATTATTTCAAAAAAACCAAGCCCATACCTCACAGTAACATGAATCCCCAAAATAGATTCTTGACATTGATTAGGTGTAGTGAACTCTTCACAGAGAAATTAATTTCTTCATACATGAAGAAGCAGCCTATAAATCTATACTTTGTATGAAAACAAAAGATGGGAAGTGGAAATATGTCCTCAGGGTTGAGTAGTGGGTATTAATAAATTTCAATTTACCCACATCTTCAGGAATCTTTCATTCATAAGAGAGACTTTGACAAGGTACAGAGATGCTGGGTGGTGGGACTCCACACAGCTCTGAGGGGTCTTCAGTTTCATGTGAGATGATGACAGGTTAGGAAGGAAGGTGGTGCAGAGCTCCCTTTGACCACGTTGTGGGGACAATCCTGCTGCTTATAGCATATGCTGGGGTTACTGTCTTTTCTTAGATTTAGGACAACATCCTAGTACAAAGCTACAACACTCTCCATCTGATTGGCAGAAGGGGAGATCCTGAGAACATCATGAGCTCCTCATGTAGCTGATGCTGTCATATATAGGAGGAGAATCAGCAACCAAAGCTGATATTCTCTGCCACCACAAGCAAACTCTGCCTCACTGCACAGATTCTCTCACCCTCAGGTCAAGGATGCCCATCTCAAATCTCTCAGACAGGCATGAAATATCCATGCTGGGCTAACCACTGACCTCCCTGTGACATAGGATACCTCAAGTATTCTACCAGCTGTGTTATGGCCACAGCACGACTTAAGTTATTGTTCATAGTTCATGTGCGGCCCAGCCCTATCTTGGCCACCCACAAAAAAGGTTGGGAATCTCTCTTTGCCCATGGCTGTGGGGAATTTCTAGTGCTCTGCAATATAGTGACAGGGCTATTTTATCTGTCCTTTGGAGCACTGTCCTCTGTCACAATGAGTTTTGAGGAGGTAGAAGACAGGAGGATGCTTTGAGCTGGTCACACCCCTGTCCAGGCATCTGTCTGTAAATACACAGAACAAGGAAGAAAAAAGGAGCAGCCTGCCTCACTGGTCACTTCTCCCTGCCTTTTTTACATCCACACTGACCTGTCAACCTTGGCTAGTTCAGCCCCTTTTATACCCAACTTGGGCTATCTCGCTCACCAACTCCTCTGGGACATGGCCATCATTAATATTCTTCCCTTCATGGTATGTTCTCAGCATCATCAAGGGTAGTACCAGGAGTTGTGACAGCACTCTGTGATGTGGCCGTGACCATGGAACATCAGGAAACTTTGCTTTACTGTGAGGGTGACTGGGCCCAGGCACAGGTTTCAGTACGAGGTTGTGATTTCTCCATCCTTGGAGATATCCAAAAGATATTTGGACACGGCCCTGGACAGCATGCTCTAGGTGGCACTGGTTGAGCAAGAGCAGGGCTACAGCCAGTGACCTCCAGAAGTCCCTTCCAGTCTCAAACATTGTGTGACTATGCGAAAACCTAGAAAATAGTTAATTAATTATTTCTTTCTACACTGCTGTTCTCTTAATGTTGGCCCTGAAAAGAGTAATTTTAATGATTTAACACAAGAATTTTCTTGCACAATCAGACATTTTGCTGTTTGGGTGTTCAAAATGCTTAAGCAGAAGAGGAGTCTCTTTTTTTCTGCAGTGTTTTTAGTTTTTGTTTGTTTGTTTATTTGTTTGTTGGTGGGGGTTTTTGTTTGGGTTTTTTGTTTGTTTGTTTGTTTGTTTTCCATAGGGATCTTTTTTCCCTTCCCCAGAATTTATTTGTCTTGCCTACTTATTTGACTTTTTAATCTGAGGACTCAAATGAAGTTCCTCAGGCAACAATATTTTTTGCAAAGGGCTTTGATTCTTCTTCTAAGGACAGGCCATGTCACACAGTAAATTTGTTCTTGTAGAGATATGTGACCACTTCAACTGAAAGCTCATTTTCTTCACTAAATTATCTACTCAATGTTGTTAGAATGTAGTGTTTGAGCATAAGGACAACTAACTAGAGGAAAAAGACAGTGCATGTAATCTTGTGACATACTGATGCACAGATGGATCCTGAGCATGGACTGATGATTTTTCTTCCACTGCTACAAGTCTTCTCTCACCTCAAGTGACAGAGTAGTGACTAGTAGTATAGGTAATCATTCTCTGATACACCAATATAAGCAAAAATTGCATACTTTTTTTTGCAGACTGCAGAAATTACCACTAGACAGGGAATGATGGGGATTATGGCTGGGAAAACCATTGTTGCTGTTGAGGATTCCTAACTCTTGAAGACAAAATACTTCTGTGAGACAAACTTTTTGCTGTAGGCTTCCTTTCTACCTCTCCTAAAAAATCTTTTATAACTTGTCCTTGCTCTTCACCTCTTCTTATCTCACTCCACCAACCATAATCTCCAAACTGACAGTGTAAATCTCTGTCCCAACCCCATCTTAATCCTAAAGTTGTTTCTGAGGAAATCTCTCTAGCTTCTTACCTAAGCTATGCTCTCCTTTGCTCTTCATTGACTATGTGCATTTTCTCTGGCTTCCCACTCAGTTATTGCTTTTCTGGTGTCAGTCTCTCTTAATAATATAGGTAACCCCAGTTCTTCCTGTACAGTTATTTTTTTCCTTACGTGATCTAAAATGCCTTCTATTTCATCATCTCCTACCTCAATTTTTAATCATACTTTTTATTTCTTCCTTCTCAATCTCATTTTTAAGGTGTTAGTGTAAATTGACTCACCTATGGCACAGTGTCAGTCTGCCTTGAAATTTAATTAGGGTTTTTGCCTTAATTCTTAAAATTAAGGACCATTATAAGTACAAGTGGAAGCTGTTTTTTGGTCTGATTTTTTTTCTTTTTTTTTAAGACAGAGTTAAGAAACTTTTCAAGGCAACTTGAAGTTGGCCATGCTAACCCTGTAATAAATAATTTAAACCCAGGGATTTAAAAATGTGCAATTTGATGAAAACAAGACCAGTCAAGAGGTTTGAAAATCCTTATTGAGAATACAGAGTTTTATTATGTCTGAAACTGGATTCCCCCAGTCCCCACACAGGTAGGTTTGGTCATATTGTTAAATGAAACTTTATTTAAAGGGACTGATCCACAGTCCTGTAATTCAATACACAAAAATCCTTCATCATTTTGAAATAAATTTGTTAAGATTTGTTTTATATGGGCTAACATCTCCCAGTTTCATTCATAGAAGGTAGGCAGAGGTAATTGAAAGGCAGGATATTAGAAAGATGACTGTTCAGCTTTAATTATAGGTGACTCTAGTAACCTCTTTTAGGATAATGTGAAGGACAAAAATTTATCTATATCAAATTTATCTTTTATAAACAGATCCAGGCCGGCTTAGGTGATTGTCTCAAGCTGGCCAGAGGTAAGATAACTCCAGTCTGAAATGTGTATAGCTGCTTGAGCATGACACTACCCTGGCTGGTCACTCAGCCTGAGCCATTTAACACATGATGAGATGGCTATCCTACATCACAGAAGTTTTGTGTTCCTGGACAACTTGGTGCAAGGGCAAAGCAACCTGGGATCTTTTAAGAGAGGCTGGTTCAACTTTCACAAGGATTGTGGCAGTGATAAATTAAAAACCACATCTTGTTCTGGAGAGCTATTGGTAAATGAGGTTCCAAGGGCAAGAAGCAATTAAGATGTGCTCTCAACTCAGGTGCTGTTTTATAGTCTTACAAAAGGTTGGGGTTTTTTTAAGTCAAATGCCAATGTTTACCCAGGTGGTCTCAAAGCAAATGAAAAAGTAGGCCATTTTAGGAAGCTTAAAC
Source organism: Phainopepla nitens (assembly GCA_013400175.1). Taxonomy (NCBI): domain Eukaryota; kingdom Metazoa; phylum Chordata; class Aves; order Passeriformes; family Bombycillidae; genus Phainopepla; species Phainopepla nitens. Next base: position 703,838 of record VXBQ01017281.1, read on the forward strand.
TCAGTTTTTCCATACTGCAGGCTGCTTAATCACGCACTTACCAGTAAGCATATACCATCACTGAAATGTAGCAATTGCTGAGTGGCCTCCTTTAAAAAAAAAATCTGAAATGTAAATATGCATTTAGGGAAACAGAACTTGGAGTTAAAATATGAGTAGCTAAACATGAATTTTATTGTTTCCATAGATCTTTATATTCACTTATGAAATGAAAACTGTCTTTTGCGTTCGCAACATGCCGGCTAATTTGTTACCTCTATCTTGCAATTAACTGCAGTGGGTAAAAGCTGACCTTCCTACCAAAAGAATATGCACTAATCTTCTTTCATTTTGTTGTATCAGTGCAGGATTTTTGTCCGTGATCTTGCAGGAAGCAGATACCTGTCTGAAGCCCTGAAAATACATTTGTTGGTGCCCTCGGTCCAAGTCCAAGTACTTTTTAGAACTGAACCATACAATTGAATTCTTCCTTGACAAATCTCTCTTGGCCTTTTTGAGAGCTACTTTTAGGTGTGTAGTGTTGCATATGGAAGTACCCACTTAGGCCTACCAGGGGACATTATGTACCTTGCTTTTTTGCCCTGTCTTGACACATGATTGATATCCTCACTTACCAGCACACACACCACTGATAGCTTTGAGCTTTTGATTTTTTCAGCCTGAAGATCAAAGAGGATTATTGCCTCAAACTGAACTGTATCAGTACATTTCAATAACTGCTAATTATTAGCTAATTAGCTAACATTATTTCCTTCTATAATGATATTTATACACAGCAACCTTTAGGCTTTTTGTTGCAATAGTGATAAAGGATAAATCAGATCATCCAGGAAAGAAAAAAAGAAGAGAAGTAAAATGTGAAAGTAATTAATATTTATTACTGAAATTCTCAAATGTGTTACTTCTGCTCTGTGACCTGCAGTCTCTTTAAATTTATAAATCGGGCAATATCTTTATATTCCAAAAAAGAAATCACATATTAACTAAAGCAACAAAAGTAACAAATGCTCAGTGGAAAATGGTTTTTCATGTTGATATTCTAAATATGTATTATAAAATTACTTGTTCTTATGTACAGTTTGTTTATAATTTAAATTCTTCCTCTTGTCCCTCAATGATGTTACCATTTTTGTACTCTACATGTTATTTGTTTTGCCAGGAAAGTGTGGAAAGTTGCTTTCAAAGAGCTTACTGTGGTATATTAGAAGAACATAGTAAAAGTAGAAATGTTTTGAGGAAATAACGTAACCAAGGGAACTAGTTTTGCTCCTTATACCGTACTTCTCCCCCACTTTTTTTTGCTGTGGAGGAGTGTTGTGTCAGAAAAACTCACGGCAAAGAAATAGGGAATACTGGAAGAGAAAAGGAGGAATAACAGTGTAAGATTCTCTCATTTATGACTGTCTAAAATGCCAAGAGGTACAGGTTTCAGATAGGGACACTAGAGCATTGGTGATTCCCAAAAGCCCTTTGAATCCAGGAGTAATTCCAAGTTAATGCTGGGGAACAGCAAGCAAAATAGCTTTTCAGTCATGATATATTTTGTTGCTTAAGCACCACAAATTTCTCTCCTAAGAAACACACTGGTATTTTATTTGATTTAAATGAGAGACATTGGCACTGTTGGTGAGCCTGCAGAGCATTTGAGCAAATTAGCAAAGGGGTTACTGCATCCATATGTGTGTTGCTTCGGGGACTAGATGAATCTGTTCAATGAGTCAAATGCCTAGATTTAAATATCCCACAGATTCAAGGAGATTTGTGGGAGCTGTCTGTATTCAGAAAGGACATTTACCAAAGGAATAAAAAAACTGTGATAACCCAGTGCGTTTTAAATCTGAATCTCAACACTTGTTTCAATGCAGTGTGATTCAACTTCTAACAGTACCAATGGAGACAAACTAAGGTGCCATTTTCAGAAATAATAACTTAATAACTGAATATTTGTAACTCTCTGAAAACTTGCAAACTTTGAATGTTTGGTCAAAACATTCAATACCTTTTGTATCTTCTCAAAACTTTAGTAGATATTAATGTTCTTTTTTCCATGAATACCATACAAAAAATTTTCATTTTCACTGCCCTTTTTTTGAAAAGCTGGTGTTCAAGAAAAAATCTCAGAAGAAGATAGAAGTGTTTAATCAATATTTTTACTTATAAAATACTCCGGTGGGGAATTTTATGCAGAAGTTGAGATACTTAGGAGAAAGTTCAGTATATGTCAACATATTCTTTTGTAAAATAAAGTTAATGAATGAATGTCAAGCCTTATTGACTAATATTTTCAAAGGGCTGTCCTGAGTCAAATCCTGCTAGTTGTCTGTGGACATTAGCACAGATGAACTTGAAGTTCTTGTCATATTGGTGGCTTGGCCAAAAGGGATAGCATTGTTAATGCTACTTACTGAAAGAAAATCAATTAAACAGGATGTTCTGTGTTCTCGACATTATAACATTTGGGTTACTGGAAACTAATAGAAATTCCCTATTTTCTCTTGATTTCCTTTTTTCTTTTTACTTTTAAATTATACTTTGATTATTCTCTTTCCATAGGATTTTTTTTGTAGTATTTCAATTTTTTCAAAATTCAAGCAAAATAATTTCATATGAAGTTTTCAAGTTTTGTCTTATGACACTTCCAAAAACTAAAGGAAAATCTTTTCATTTGTATTACTCTCTTCAGGACTTTAACTTGAAAGAACTTGAGTTATTTAAAATCTCGATAGGTAACACCAGTTCTCTAATACCCTTTACAAATATGTTAGAGAACCGTATGTCGATGAAATAAATTAAAAATCGAAAGGGTTAACATGAAATGGGTCAGCCCATTAACACAAAATCAAATTTTAAAATTTGTGGGTAGAATTATAGAATGTAAATCAGTGCTAGTGATATCTTGAGAGGCTACCTAGAAAAGAGACTATACAGTGTTAAAGGAATAAAGCAGGTATTTATTAAAAGGACTTCCAAGGATTCATCCTGTGCAGTACAAGAGCCTGGCCATGGCTACATCCAAGATGGACAGTGGGTCACGAGTTTTCACACTTCTATAAGTTTTGGTCCACTTACATTTTGGGGTTAATTGTCCAATTACAGCTTCAGGTTACGAAGTCCCATCCTCCCAGACTGCTCTCCTCAATTTGCTGTTGTTTATACTTTTTGGGCCTGAAGCTGCAATGATGTCCTTGGTTCTCAGGCTGGAAAAGGATTGTTTTGTCTAACTAAACTGTGAAGAGAACTTGCTAACACTTTGTATGAAGTTCAGAGTTACATACTAATGCCGTACAGAATCTGGAAAATATGAAAGCTAAAACTTAAGGTACCACTAGTGGCAATGCAGTTGCACAATTTGAGATTCTGTTAGCAATCAGTCAAACAGAGCCTAATGTGGTGTGTTGTGTTGGTTTGGACTGGGGTAGAGTTAGTTTTCTTCACAATAGCTGGTCTGGGTCTGTCTTTTGGGTTTGTGATGGAAATATTGTTGCTAACATAGGGACTTTCTTGTCATTGATGAGCAGGGCTTGCACAGAACCGAGGCCTTTTCTTCTCCTCAAACCATCCCACCAGCGGGTGGGCTGGAAATGCACAAGGAGCTGGGAGGGGACACAGCTGGGACAGCTGACCCCAGCTGATCACAGGGATACCCCACACCATTTGTCATCGTGCTCAGCATATAGAGCTGGGGGAAGAAAAGGGGAGGGAGACAACACTGAGAGTGATCTCATTTGTCTTTCCAAATCACTATTACATGTGATGGAGCACTCATTTCCTAGACATGTCTGAATACCCACCTGCCCATGGGGTTTTCTCATTTTCACACTTCTCATTCTCTCCACCATCCCACTGATGGAGGACTGTGTGGCTATGTGGTGTTTAGCTGCCAGCTGGGATTAAACCTTGATATAGATTCATAGAAATTACAAGCATTTGCATCTGAAAATCTTTAATTAATGTCTCATTTTGTTGATTTCTAATTCTGAATATGAATAACAGTTATTGCTTATATGCTTATATGATTTTAACCTGCACAGGCTTCAAACATTTAATCTTTAAAAAGTGGTTAATGTTCCAAATCCTCAGTGCTAAAAAGAGGACACAGTGTTCTTCAAATACATATGCATGTCAACAATAGAGCTCTTACAGCAAGGTCACTGACAGTTGATTTAATGCTTAGACTCCAGAAGAAAGTACTTAGAAGTCCAACCAATATTGCATGACTCACTTGACACTGTAGATAAAGTGAACTTCTGCAGATATGCACATTAGAACTCTGGTTGTCAGTAACTTGTGACTGATAGAGTAAGATGGCTAAATGATTAACTTGATGTTTGCATGCCTTGAAAACAGATAATAGATCTATGAAATCTGGCAGTATATTCAAGGCAACACACATAAAATACACTAATGTGGCATTTAAATTGATAAAACTGTCAGCATTATAAGGGAATGCTTTTCCATGTCTTCTACATCCTGCCACTTCTAAAAGTTTCAAAGTCTTATTTTTCACTGTGTGACCAAAGATCATGAACTTTCATGGCACTCACCTCATATGCTTAAGGCTTCCTGTGAAAAATGTGTGGCAAATTGAGAACCATTACCTGAAAAAGATTAAAATTGGCTCAGTTCACTGTGTAGCATTAATGCCACCATCATCACAATTTATTTAACAAAAATCAGTTTCAGTTTCAAAGATGATTTGTGACCATCATTCTAGAGAAGACTGCTCTAGTGGCAGAAAGATTAAAGTAACTTTTCCTGTATATCTACACTGTTGTACAAATCTAAAAAGCAGATGCTATAATGAGAGTAAGATTGACACTTACCAGTTTCTCTTTGATATGAAGTGTAATTACAGGAAAAAAAGCATAAGCTTATGGCAGGAATTTTACAGGACCACAATATATACCAAAAGTATTTGAAATAGTTAGGATTCTCAAACGTTCTTATATCATGGTGGAAAAGTGATGCTAAAAGTTCTCAGGATTTTAGAGTGGTTTTGGTAAATGAGAATAGGGTTCTAAATGCTCATGGCCAGAGTCAGTTACCATGTGGCAAACATTGTAACACTGTCTTTTAATAGATTATGAGTAACTGGTGTGGAAAAAAAAAAAAGAAGTTTAATAAAGTTTAGTACAAATGCACCTAAAATGCTATTTCACATCTCTCTGATTGGAATTTTTATGGGAGGAGTAATTAGTGCTGTGAATGGATACACACCTGGAATTGCTCCTCAAAAACCTTTCGCTCAAACCAAGTGAATTGCTTCTATTAGTGCCTGTTTGATGAAGTTTCTTTAGGCAGAAGGACACTGTACAAACCCATCAGCACCAAACTTCTGCTGTCTTCTCTACTACTTACTGACATAATTTCAGTGCTTGTGGAGGAGGCAAAACCATTACATTTTGCAGCTCTTTAAAAACTGGCTGTCAAGAAATGTTCAGGAACCCAACTTTTTGCCAATATGTTTTAATGAAAAAAAAAAGTGTAAAGAAATTGTAGGATTTTTGGAAAGATTCAAGAGAATCCTGAAAGAAAACAAAATAAAATTGCATAACAGTATGGTTTTAAGAAGAGATTAGTTAGATTGGATGGTTCTTAGTATTCACATGAAACATTTGGAAGGCTTCCTCTGACAGCACCTTTTCCTCTGAGCTGACATCAACATAGAAGGCAGATTTCAGGTCTGAATGCTCTCCACTTGTGGCAAACAGGAGACAGAAGAGGTTTAGTTAAGAGAATTTTGCTCTCCCTACCATTTCTGCAGTGTTACTTTGAAAGGAACTTTGACTCCAGGTGACTTAAAAATCTCAAGCTGTGAAACTGAAATCAAGAAAAGTGTAAACTCTGTGTCAAGAACGGTATGATTTCCATAATGCACTTTCTGGTGATGCTATACACACAAATAAGACATCACAACAAAAGAACCTCACTGAAAAATACCATGTTCTGGTCCTCATATATAAATATTAACTAAAGCTGAAATTATATCCGTTGAATGATAGCAGAGCCAAGGAGAACAACCAGAGTGTTTCTCAGAGAGGTGAACAGTCCCAGCTTACTGTTGGGAAATATTCTTGGACAATACCATGGAACATTGCAATTACACAGGTGGTGGTCAAGACAACATAGATATTATCAAATAGGAAAAACTTTTATGTTTGTTTTGGGTTTTTTTTTCTCATATTTCTCAATATAGATCTCTGACAGAGTCACAATGCTCTTTTATAACATTTATAGATTATTCCTTTTTCTCTTCTCTCTAGATTTAAAAAAAAAAAATCTAAACAAAAAAAAAAACCAAAAACCCAAACCCAAACAAAAAAAAATGCCCCACTGGTTAATGATCATATTTGCAAATTCTTTAATATCACTTACAAAAATATCTCAGCATCTGAGATTTCTGCAACTTGCTTTAAAAAAAAGATCATAGTTTTTTCTATCTGGACCTTGTTATTGATTATAGTGTCTGCCAGGGAGACCAAACCTTCCTTCTGTGTTTGCATGTCAAAGGACTAGATTTTCACATCTTCCTGAAGAAGTAATTAAAACCTTGATTATTTTTAATGATAATTATGTTTCAAAGTATTAAGTGTTAGTCTGTCTGTGATGACGTATGGAGATTGAAATTATGAGACACCTTCAGCAACTGTTTTGCCATGGCAATACTAAACTTTCCAGAAGCGAGAAGTGATGTTTTTTTAAGATTTAAGTAAGTTCACTCATTACATTTGCAGCAATTATAACAACACTACAAAATGTAAGTGGAAAAGTGAATGTTGGGTTTGAGTTTAATTTGGTTTGGTTTAGCTCGATTTTTTTTTTTTTTAGAGACCTTCCTTATACTATTAACTGTTTCTTGTTTGTCTGTTTATTCATTTTTTAAAGTAAAATTCTTCAAGGTTTGCATTTTTGTTCAGGTTTTCAGATGGAAAGAACACAACAAATTCTGATGAATTTGAAATCTATGTAACGTAGTAGAAAATAATGGCACTCCCTAGGATTTGAAATCTATGCAATTTATTTAAGAAAATAATGTTACTCTCTGAGACAAAAACAAATGGTAAGGTTTAGTATAGAGTGCCCTTGTAGTAATTAACCTAGCAATATTTTTATAGGATGTAACTGTCCCCATGTTAGAAGCAATGTCTCCGTTAGTTTCAAAGGCATTATTCTTTTTCAAAGTTGATTCAATAACATTTACAGCTCCATATCATATATTGTGCCCAATTCAATTCCGTGATTTTTTTTTCTTATCTATAAATCTAAGAAAACGTTCTATTTCAGCTTTTCTTCATGCCTGATAAAAGCTTCAGGATTACATACATGTGTAATGAAACCATTGCCAATTTACAAAAATATATTAGAGGCTTATGCGACTGTTATTTCACTCTTTAATCTTGTTAAGCCACTGAAAACCCTTAGAACAGGAAGATTGGTTTTCCAGCTGAAACCTGTTTTCTGCCTTTATGGTTTTTTGGCTGAATGGAATTATCAGTCATTACCTGAAAGCACTAAAAAAAATCACCTCCAGTCACACTATTCCTTGGCGAGGGATGTGTGTGTTACTTACTTTGTTTTAGTTTCTGACAATACTGGCAAGACTTGATTATGGCAATAAGGGGTTTTAGTCTACCTACAGTTCGCTTTTGGTGTCAAGGGAACATTCAAAGTTTTGAAAGTTAGTTTTTGTTTTAATCTCTAGGTGTTTCATCGCTAACTCGCCTTTCAAGTCTCTCAGTTCCCAGCATGACTGTGGATTTTCAAAGAAGCTTGAATGCCTCCAAAGGTTCAGCATCTCTTTCCTTTTAAAATTGTTTGAAAGTCTCTATCTGAATCTGGTTATGTCATTAGGAAACCTTGATAAATCAAGGAATTTTTCACTCTTTTGTTAGGTATCCAACTATCCATAAACAGTTGCCTTTTTAGGCAACTTGCCCAGAGACATCTTCATTTTAATCCTCCCTCACTTTGGCTTGGGTGTTTCACACCTCACTCCTCTGATAAACTCCATGCGGTGTGTTATTTTCCCCTCCTCATTTTTCCCCCTCCCTTTGTGGTGTCTTTAAGAGTTTGTTTGTCCCAAAGTTTGTTTGACATTATTTACAAGAATTGTACAATTATAAATGTGGGTTTATGAAATTGAAATTTCTCAAGCTAGTGTTCGTATTTGGAATTAAGCAAATGAAACATCTTCCATTTTATTCTGACAAATTATACATTTAAACTTGGGATTTTTTTTCAAGGTAGATATATTTTTACTTGTGTCTAGATTAGAAATACAGCCCTAGTCTGTTCCAAGATGTGCACAGGACAACTGCCAAGGGTGACTGAAAAGGTCACTGAGAGCTGTCTTGTATCTGTTAGCGCTCAGGGATAAGTCAGCACTGGTTTGTGTTTGCAAACAACCTCAGGTGATAAACTCAGCAAGGGGGACTGCCTTATTGCTGTTCTTGCTAAGTACTGAATCTTTTTCTGTGCTGCAATATGAGCTAGGACAATGTAAAAATGATGAGAAAGTGTCTCAAGTTCTCACGTGGAAGCCTTTCCCTGCCCTTCAGCTGGCTCCACCAGCCATAGGCTTTTTTCCATCACTGAGTTGAAGAAAATGCCTTAATTTAATCATGTTGATTTTGTTAAGAACTTATACACTGGCTCAGTGTATAATTTTAATTTTCCATCTGGTAAAGGTTTTTAAGGCCACTGAAAATTGTAATGAAGGATCAAAACTGGAGAAATCTTTGGAGTCTTAACTAGCACCTAACTTATTTAAGCCTTTTATTCTGGCTAAGTACAATTTGGTATTCTGCTCAGGTGATGTCTGGGTGAGGAGAGGTGGAGCAGTAGTAGTTCAGGTTTCAGCAGTTTCTTAGAAATTCATACATTTATTCTCCAACAGAATGGAAAGATAGTGTTTCTGCAAATACACAACCATAAACATCCAAGAGGCAGAGGTCTGTGGAGAGAGCAGGAGTGATGCTGAGGCAGAACATCAGCAGCTCCTGGTGTCCTTGGGAAGTTGCCACAGCTTGACAGCTCCTTCCTTTGTCAGCCTGCAGGAGGACTTTGGCTATGTCCCTGTAGGCTGCAGGGTGGTTAGGTAGAGCTGACATACGGGGAAATAATCACAAGGGTGACTAAAGACCTGTAAGGAAAAGTGGTCAAGATTAATAGATATAGGCACTTAGGTCTGCCTGCAATAGTTAAGCATTCTTGGTCTGGTGTAGGTATCTTCCTTCAGGAAAATTCTTTTGAATTTTCACAACAGAAAAACAGATGTATTATCTCCAGGTAAAACTTTCTGAACACCACTCCTAAAATACACCCTAAATAAAATTCTAGTTGCATGCTTTTATTTACCCATGAATCTTTCTTTGGGCTTCAGCACCACCAACATAGGATTTGCTTTTCCTCTATCTATATTGATGGTCTTCATATATTTTCTCTACCATATTAAATCCTGCACTTATCCTATCTAGCTTTGATTTTCTTGCTGCCTTCAAGCTTCTATTAGATAACGCAAAAAATAAAGATGAATAAATAAGATTGATTGATACTAAACATAACATACCACCTTTAGCATGGAAGTTGAGCAATCCAAACACTACAAATAGGCATTCAGCAAAAGCACTCTGGGCGGGGATACTAACTTTGTCACAAATTTGTTGAATGCAATATCACTAAAACAACGTATCAGTGTCATCTTCTGCAGGCTTCAAGATTCTGTGCATTATAGGCCAATGTGTCATTATTAAAAAAAATTCTAATTATCGTCTATCATACGTATTTAATAAATAGTGAATGATGGTTCCTGCTAGCAAAATGACTAGCAAATTACTATAGCTTATAAGTATTTATTTTGTAAATATCTTCTCACTTATCTGCACCAACAACTTAAACTCCTCAAGTATTTAGAAATTCTGCTTTTAATATTTACGTTTTATCTGATCTATGATTCACTGGTAATATTTCTATACTTGTGCTGATAATTTAAACATTTAAAAGAGGAGAAAAGAATGATTTTTTTTCCAATAGTGAAAGAAACAAAATTGACTGAAACTTAATTTGAGCTGGGTACCTAATTCGCTTTAAATTTCTCATAAAATGGGGTGCAGCAGGGATACCTCCATAGTGCCATAGCTTCTTCACTGCTGATGTGGTACATACACACTACCAAAGCTCCCAAAGGGACCCACAGTCAAACAAATGTCAAATCAACAAGAGAATTGGATAGGAGCTCATGAAGGCTTCGTGTCAGGGATGAAAGAGCAGATGGTATCTGATCTGGCAGGTATTTACAGTGGCAAAGGCAATGTCTAATCCAGCATCAAGCATGACAGAAAAAAAGTTAAACTTTCAATCATTTTTAATGTCTGAGGCATCTGGGAGGAGGGAACTGATGCAAACTGATGCAAACTGATGTAAACCAAGTGCTTCAAGTCTTAGAATGAAGAATTTGGGACCTAGAAGACCTAAGGCTTCTTTTGCTATGCTATTAAACCATGTTTCTTGTCAAATTCAGGGAAAACATAAACATAGGAATACATTGCTCATCCCAATGAGTTTGAACCCTAAAGACCAGCAAATACACATGCATAGCAGAATATCAGGGCAACAAATTTCATTAGAGGGCTATATCCATGTGATGATGTAGGTGTGGCAGGTGATAGGTACAGAGCATAGTACTCCAAACCTCATTCCTGTGGGGATTAGTTTTATGTTCTATGGTTTATTGGGTTTCCATGGTCATGTTTTGGGAGTGGGGGGCTGCAGGGGGAGCTGCTGGGAGAAGCTGCCAGCAGCTTTCCCCATGTCTGACAGAGCCAATACCAGCCAGCTGCAGGATGGACCCACTGCTGGCCAAGGCCAAGCCCATCAGCAATGGTGGTGCCTCTAGGGTAACAGAAGTAAAAAGGGGATTCTGCAACTGGAACCCAAAACAGGAGTGAGAATATGTGAGAGAAACAGCCCTGAAGACACCAGGGACCGTGAAGAAGGAGGCAAAGGAGGTGCTCCAGGTGCTGAGATTCTCCTGCACCCCATGGTGCCAGACCACAGTGATGCAGTTGTATCCCAGCAGCCCATGGAGGACCCCACACTGGAGCAGAGATCTACTCCAAATCAAAGCAAAGAGATGCCTGAGGGAGGCTGTGACTCCATGGGAAGTCTGCACTGGAGCAGGCTCCTGGCAGCATCTGTGGGTCCGTGGAGAGAGCCCACACTGAAGCAGATTTGCTTCAGAACTTGTGACCCCATGAGAGACCCACCCTGGAGCCACCTGTTCCTGAAGGACTGCATGCTGTGGAAGGGACCCACACTGGAGCAATTTGTGAAGGGCTACAGTCAGTGGAAAGGACTCATTGGAGAAGCTCATGGAGGACCACCTCCTGTCGGAAGGACCCCATGCTGGAGCAGGGGAAGAGTGTGAGAAGTCCTCTTCTGAGGAGGCAGAGACAAGGTGTGATGAACTGACCACAACCTCCATTCTGCTTGCCCATCCCACTGCAGTGGGACTGAACAAGTGTCTGTGCAGGGCTCAGCTGCCTATAAGGGTCAGTGAAGAACAGACTGAAAAAAATTACATCTTTTATTGCACCAAGTACATTTGCATCTGAAACATCTTTTATTCCTCTTTTTTTTCAGTTTTTCCACTATGTCATTGCTTCAGGTCCCAACAGCAGCAGATAAAATGCTCTTTTGGGTTCTATTAGTCTCCCAATTCTCAGCAAAACAGTATTTGAAGGACTACCTGCACAAGAGATTCTACCTTTGATTACTAGTCCATAATAGATTTGTTTTCTATAAACTTCTCCTACTTCTTTTTAGACTCCTGCAAAGGTTTTATCATGCACATCCCCTTGTGTCAGAATTGCACAGATTAGCTATGAGATATGAAGAATTTCTCTTTTGTTTGGTGACTCATTTTTTAGCTACATTACTTTGACCTCCCTAGGCTTTATTGGACTAGTCCTTTCTTTTTTATTTTCTCAGTGTAAGATATGACTTTACAGGGAAGTGTTTTACTCCTTACTAGCTGTTTCTTTCTGCAATTTTAATAATCTTTATAACTGTCCATGATTATCTCTCTCACTTTTTTCCTGCTTCCTTTTTGAGATGGTTTTGGGGGTAGTAGAAATTGCAAAGACCACACAGGATAACTTTATAAAATATCATACAACATCATACAATATCATAATATTTACTTTATTGTTTTTCTTTTCTCTTTTTAAATGTCTATTTTCTTTTTTACTGCTCTTGAGTATTGAGCTGACATTTGCACTGAACAGTTCATTACAGGTCAATTCTAAAGATTTCATTCTTGTGTGGCAAAAGTAATCTCAGAGCTCTTCACCTTGTATGTAAAATTGAGATTGTTTTTCCTCATGTGCATCAATATGCATTTACCAACACCGATTTCATCTGCTATTTCATTATCACTTTATTTCTTCTACAGTTCAGTTGCCCTCGTTTTTATTACCTTGAATAGCTAACTATCACCAGCAAATAAATTTTTGTCTTCTTCTCAAAACTTCTTCCTCCCTTTTTCTAGACGATTAATGGAAGTGTTGAAAAGTCCTGAAACAGCAAACATCTTGTGTGACTTCATTTTATTTATTAGCTAAATAAATTTAAAGTTCAACCACTAAAACTGTATTAGGCTATTTATGTATTTCCTTGTTGAATTTTCCCCCTTTAACAAAATGGGTGCTGAATTTTATTTAGGTGCTCATGCGTTCCTTAAATATTAAATTTTTAACAACCTTTAACAGATGTGAGCAGTCAAGAATATAATTTGACAGACTTACTTGAACCATGAGAGGGGGTTTTTCCTGCTTAGTCTTCATATTTTGTATGGAGAAAATTTGCAGCTTCTCAGGGTTCTCAAGAGATTTTATTGATGTGATATAGGTGGAAGCAATCACTGACAATATAAGTAATAGAGATAGATTGTGCTAGTCTCTCAATTATTCTGTGTTCTTATGTTTCCATATTGTGTGGTTGTGAACGTGTGGATAAGTTGATCCTAAATTTCAATGAAGCTGTTAGGAAAACTTGAATTATCTTCATTTCACAAGCATAGTTTTACTTTAAAGCATTATGTGCCTGGCTTTCAATGCAGTATTGGGCACTTTTGCTTGCACTAGATTAGACTATTGCTGATTATAGTTTTATTTAAAATATTATTTTAAAATATCTATTAAATTTATTAAATTGGGCGAGTTTCCAAACCTTCACAGTAGCTCTCTCCCAAAAGGCTTTTCTGTTGGCAAGTAGAACATGTCAGATAATATCTGGAAATTAAGATTTAAGGTGGTCATAACCTTATCTGAACAACAGGAATAATTGCATCAGGCTAATGCTCTAGGGATTATAGTTTCAACCACTTTTAACACTTTTTGAAATGTGCTTTCACACTAGCAGTGGGTGAGAGTGCTTCTAATGGGGGAAAATACAATGTCTGAAGAATCAAGTATTTTTTCTGGTTTTATTGTGCTTAAGCAAAATTCATTTTAAAGTCGCTGGGATTAGCCCAAACAATTCCCTGAAATTCAATCAAAGACATTGATTTCTGTTGCTACCATTTCTGTAAAAACAACAAAACAGAGAACCAGAAAAAATTTATGTCAAATATAATATTTTCATTAAGATTGAAACATCCTACAATAACATGCTGAACTCATCCAAATTTCAGAAAGGAAAGGTCACTATCTGTTTTTGCGGGGGGGAGGTTAAGACATTAAAAGACTAGATTTAAAACTACATGCATGTTACTGGTGCTGACCTATGTTGCATCATGTCCATGATTTATTTTTACACTAGTAAAACAAAGTAGTTTTTCATTATCTAAAAAGAATACTCTGTTGTTTCAGAACATAATTACTTTGGAATAATCATTATACAAAGACAATTTCGAAATCACTGAACTGACAAGCATCTTATTTGCAGTGTTTTTTTACGGAGTCTTTTGGTTTCTAGGTTTGGGATTTTTAAACTGTTGGATTGTGTCCATATTTTCAATGGAACACAAACTGTTTTCTCTTCAGTTCTATGTCAATGGAACAGAATATTCAAATATTTTCTAAACTTCTATAAACTTTAGAGTCTTATTATGATCTGGGACTATAAGTCTTCTAAATCTTCTGCATATTCTACTATTTTTAATTATACTCTAAAGAGAAACTCAGAGAATGAATTCCAAGGACCTTTAGGGTATATCCCAAATATTTTTAAGAATTTAAACCAAATAAGTTTTATTTGTGTTTACATTTCTGCTGTTTTTTCTGTACCAAGCCAAATAACTTGTGTTTGGATGAGACAATTATTCCATGAAGACGTCTTTTTTTGACTTGAAGATATAAAGATTAGTAAAATTCAGAACTCTGCCATCAGCGATGCTTTGTTTTGATAGCTGGCAAAGTATATTTTTGGCAATTTGTGTGACATTTGCCATTTGAATTGGCCATCAGCTTTTAAACACTCATTCTTGTCATGCCTTTTTCTATTAGACTGAACAGTACCTGATACTTTTAGTACCTGATCTCTCAAGCAGTTATACATTACAGTTAACACACCTCTTAATATCTTTTTTGATACGCTAAGTGGGGTGAGCTGCAGATGTCATCTGCAGAAATAATTTTCTACCCCACAAGTAATATTTGTTACTCTCTTCTGTATTCTCTCCATGTTTTCCATACTTTTTTACAGAGGGTGGACTACAGAACTATATTATTCTGCTATGTCTCACTTATATCTCATACAAATGACCACTATCCCCGTCTTTAGACAGCCACAGGTCATGTTGTCACTTTTTGCAGCAAAATTGCATTGGCAGTTTGTGTCAAATTGTCTACATGCTGTACATGTGCTATTTTTATGGTTCAGTCTTAATTCTGCCAGTTATGAAATCTGTAGCTCAGTATATAAGTTTTTATTTTGCAAAGCTAAATTGATTTTGTTTGAATCAGTTTGACCCAGCTCCCTATTTTCTGCTACTTCAGTTGCTTTTTCTTTGGTGGATTTTATGGCATAAGTGTTTGATGCTTGCTTAGACACGGGTGATCAAAATGATAAATAAGACTCCAATACAGAAAACTGTATATTTCAATGATTAGCTTTTTCAGAAAATAAAAACTGAATAGAGTATTTTCACAAATCCTATTAGTTATTCTGAGTTTCAAAAAGAACATTTCGGTAGTTTTGAATCACAACGTTATGGAAATCTCCACATTTGCACTCATTCCCACATGAATCTTGAAGTTCCCAGAGAACATAGCAGTACAGCCAGCCTAACCTACTGAGGCACTGAAAATTAAAATGAAAAAAAAAAAAAAAGTTCACTAGTTAAATAGGAAAAATAACTTAATTTCAAACATATATTTATGTTGAAGCAAACGTTAATGACTTCAAACTAATTTGTCCATTTCTTGCATTTTTTTCACCAGCCTTTGTTAAATAAAACAAGAAAGTGAGAAAAGTCCCATTTTTTTCAATTTTGTTTCCCTGTTCTGTTATTCATTCCTTTACTGACAGTAGCAAAGGGAAAAATAAAAATTAGGACATTAGTGGAGCAGTTTGACCGCACACATGAAGAAATTATCTTTTATTGCAACCACTATGGTTGCAATGTTTATTTGAAAATTTATGCCTTCTGTAATTTTTGAAAGCTTCTAATTTTGTTGGAAAAATAATAGATAGGCTTCACAAATGAGGTCTAATTTTAGCCAAATTTTATGAGATATATCTGAGGCAATGCTGAGCATTAGATATATTTGAATGGAGAAGATTTGGGCCCCTCACAGCTGGAAAACCCTAGAAAATTACTGTATTATCTGTTATTTCAAAGACCTGTTTTACTGTATTCCTCCTTCACTTGGCTCTGCATCCTCTATTTTTCCACAGCTTTTAATAAAATATCTCCACGCACTTTACAAAATGGCTGTGCTTAACTTCAGATCTAGTTTTTTTTCACAATAACTAATCCTAAGAAGTGAGAAAAGCTTCCTAAATCACTGCATCTATTATGGACTGTAGTTATTTCATCCTTACAATTTCTGAGTTCTCAATGAGATACCATGGCTGCCTGGTCTCTCTGTTTTAACTTTGATCTCCCTTAAAAATATTCGCTCCTTAATCCACTTTGTTACATTATTTCTGAGGGTAAGAGTTATCTCAGGAGGAGTCTTGGTGTGTCATTAAATGAAAATGGGCTTTTATTCACATACAGGCATTGAGGACAAAGGGAGGCTTATCAGGAGGGAAACTATTTACAGGAGTCTCTGAGTGCCCAAGTAAACTGATCTGGGCCTGACTACAAATAATGTTATAACACAGGAAGGTTTTACTATAAGTACTGAGCAATGTTATCTTTGTCCATGATAAAGGTAGATATTTCACAAGCTTAGAGAAAGTTTGCATCTCAAAATGAATGGAATCAAACCCTCAATATGAGCTAAAGATGAAAGTTTGTTTCCCTTATGTTCTAACTGAGCAGGTTTTATGTTTCACGTGAAGGGTTATATTAACCCTTTTAATATATTAAATTAACAAATATGTTGCAGAGCCTAAGCACTCAGACTTATTTTCTTCATGCAAAGTGATGAAGTGGACAAGTGAAAGCCTGTGCTCTCTCGAGATGCCAAGGAGGACCATGGGCAATACAGTAAAGCTGTAAGATTTCAGTTCACTGCACAGGAGCAGGAGACATTATTAATGGCCTGTGCAGTGAGACATAGTGTCTGCACTCTGCTCAGACTCCCTTGTCTAACAGAACATGATGAATCCAAGTACAGGACCTCCTGGCAGGAATCTCAGTGTCTCAATGAAGCGTTACGAGGCTCTGTCACGCCAAGTGACAGAGGAACACAGGCTTAATACTTCTGTGTCTTAGCTCATCATATTTCCTATTTGAAATCTGAAATCCTTTTTCTTTTCATTAGTTGAACAGTTGACACTGTATATGAAACAACATATGTTGACAAGCATATGTGCTTTGTTGCAGTAAACGACTCGGGACTCCATTTTCTTCATGCAGGAAAAAGCCAATTCTTTACTCACATAACTCATTTTTATGCAGTTTGCACAGACCTCGTGTTGAACTCCAATTGGTTAATAGCTTTCTTGCCAATTATTCTATTGGTTAGTAAAAGATATTTTATTTGTCTATCAAATCTCTCTATTCTTGGTTAGTTTAAATACTTTTTTCACTGTTTCTCATGGGACAAATCCCTTGTTATTGCAGGTATATTTGTTTTTTTCATCCTCAGAATAAGTTGCTGGGTTAATTGCCTTCATACTTATGATTTTTCACATGGGAAATTAGCTAGCTACACTTAGAAGAAGTAACAGACCAGCTGGTAATTCAGAGAGCAAGGCCTGATTTTATGAGGCCTTTCTTTTATAATTCTTCCACCTGCCCACAATATGCTTGTAGCTATTTAGTGATCAAATAAGCTATTTCTAGATATTTCCTTAGCTTCTTCTGTCTTGTAGAGTGACTGCAGTTCCCCTGTTGCATTCTTGGTGATGAACCTGACAAAAGTGTTTTACAGGCAGGCAACTGGCTAGTAAATTTTCTGATTAGCGCTTAAGATGTTTTCTTTTATATTAAGTCTTCACACAATAACATCGCTGGGTTGTTTGGTGGGTTTTTTTTGTTGGGTTTTTTTTTTTCTTACATTGGATTTTTGCAAATTTCAAATTATTTTATATAAAACGTTAGATAAAGTTTTGGATATGTTAAGTTGAGGTTTCATGGCGGACTTCTGCGTTGTTGCTTTTTGATAGGCCTTAAATAACTTCATGCTTGAATAGATCAAACTCTGCCTAATTGAGGGGAGTTGTAAAGCTCCACTGAAGTGGAACTGATAGCTACTCTATTCTTTTATACTTCGAGAAAATCCAGGTCTTCGGTGTTCAGCAGAATGGGCAAGAAATTTTACCTTCGAATTTTTCATCCATGCATATTGCATAACACTGTAACTGCTGTATTCTCATTATCTTGAAATGATGACAATGAACATCAGCTGACAATGACAGCAGTTGAAATGTCAAAGCTTGCCAAACAAAATTCAGGCATTTTGAATTTTTTTTGAAACATCAACTTTATCCTTCTGCTATGTATTTTAATGACACTGAGGGTTTCTTGAGGCGCTAGCTACTCCATGCTAGTTCCTTTAATCTCTTCTAGTTTCATCCTCAAACGTAGAATCCCACAAGTCTACCTGTTCATGATGAGACAATGCAAAGTATGCACAAATTATCTAAATCTAAGCACAAAACAAATTCTATAACCTTCTATAAAACCAGCTGTTGGGTAATATTTCCTGTGACACTATAAGCCGATGGTTCCCCAATATAATTTGGGGAACGTTTTTATTTTGTAATGAAATGTCAAGAGAGAACTTAAGAGGATACCAAGAAAGAATTTTTGGTACATTACTAGTTAATGCTCAAAACACATGATCTTTTTCAAATTAAAATAATATCTTTTTTTTAAAGTTAGAATTTAAAAGTGGTAGAATGAGTAGAAATAAAACAAAGTTTAATAATAAATATTTACTATCACCCTTCTTTGTATCAAAATTTCACTTTTATACTTTGATTTTTTGCCTTTTTCTGTCATGTTCACTGAAGTCAACGTCTTAACTAGAACTGGATATATATGAATAAATAATCAGCCTACCCTTGAACACGGCTTCGTCCTGAGTTGTCCTTTGAAGAAAATAAGGCAAGTGTAATAACATTCTGTCCTCACATATCCCAGAAGTATACAAATTTTTTCTGGAAAGAATTTAATCAGAAATAGTGAAATTAAAGGAATTAGATCACTTGAAGAGAAGCATATAGAGAGGTGATGATTACTTAGAGATTGTCTGAGTTTCTGTCTGTAGTTAATACAATTTTATTTTCTCTTTCATTTTTCTCTCTCTACACTTTTATCATTTGGAAAATGAAGATATTGCATCCCATAAAAGAAAGATACCATAGAATGAATTGTATTGAAATTATTCATCCGTATAAAACCAGAACTTTTCCATAACAAGTGATACTATGAAAAATATGCCAATATACTTTGCAGTTTTTCATTTAGAAGCCAAAATATGCAACTGAATTGTGTTTTCCCATTTGAGTATCTTCAACTGCATTTGCCATTCCAACTGTTCTGGAAGCTATAACATCTAAGATGGACAAGTCTCAGATGTATTATCTTCCTTACTCACTGTAGATGAAGCGTGATTTTTTAATAAAGAAAAAAAAGATGTAAGATGATCTAAAAAAAGATTTCTTCATCAGCATCCATAACTTTTCATTAAGAACCAGATATTAACAATGTTTATATTCATTTATTTATCTAGTTGCTTGCAAAAGATAACTCATGCTTCATGTAACAAAAGAAGGATTTCCAAGACTTTTGTAGTAGAAGAATGACAAAACAATTTTGTAACAGGCAAGAATGAATTTATGAAATGCCTCTCTTCTTCCCTGCTTATTTTTAAGTCTTGATTGAACATTGGCTTAAAATAAATTCTCCAATCATTGAACAAAAGTTCATGTTATCTCTTGAATAATTCAATCAATATATTCCACTAGCTATAAAATTAGTCAATCAGCAAAATATTTGTCAATCTATTCAACTATAAAGTATTTTTATTCTAATCTTAAGTGATATGGAAAGAATTTTCCTCCACTTTAAATGTTGGTAGGTAGATGAAAGGAGCCTTCAATATGAAGTTTTTAAGAAAAGAACGTGTATGTTTGATGAGGGAACAGTTCCTTTTAACCATGAAATTGCTCAGGGAGCTAATATTTCTCTATTCTAATGTGGTCAATTTGAATGAAAATAATTCATTCTATTAAAACAGAACTCTAAGCAAAACTTGCTAACCAGCAGAAATACATTTAGTTGGTACGAACTATGCTGTAAACCTTCATCCAAACTTTTTTAGCAGTAGTTCAATTAGAGTTCATTGTAAGTCAAAAACTATTATAAATATGGGTTAGGATGAGGACTAAAAATCAGCTGTAAAATACAGAAATTTTACCTGTTGTAAAATACAGAAATTATATGATGGCTTTATAAATAAGAAGAAAAATGCGATTTGATCTTTGTTTTCCTCACTCATGTACCCAGTAGGTGAGATTTCTTCTTCAGGGAATTTTAGCACAAGTGTGAATAGTCCTGTATGTACGTAGGTCAGATTTCTTTCATATATGAATGCTAATGAATAGTCATAAGAATCAGCTGAATCTTCACACTGGATATGCTTTCACTCTATTAGGTGCAGAAAAATCTTGGTTTTGCTAGAGGAAGACCTGAATCAAGATCCACATTTGCTTTAGTCAGTTGTCTGTAGTTGGTACTGGATCCAGATTTAGCTTACTGTCCCATATGCCAGTAAAAGGTTCCTGTGTATCTCCTAAAATATTGCATGTTATTGTGAGCCCTATGCCTTTGCCTGCATACCTATATATAAAGGTAAGGGCACTTTATTTGATCCGAACCTTAAGCCATCATTTCCTTAAGAAAGTATTATAGATGTGTATACATGTACTATTTTGCTGAGCTCAAGAAGTATTTTGTTTAACTTGAACACCATCCAGCCTTAAAAATTTGGTTTTGTAGAAAATACAGGATAGAAATTATTCATGTTTCTATGAAAATAGATACTTCTGCCTAATAAAGCCAGAAGGAACTGTGAACTGCTTCATATGCTCTCTGCGTGGTTCGTAGCTTTTCTTATAAACCGAGAATAATGATTTCCTACCTTGCTCTCCATAAGAGCCTGACAGAGCTGAATGCCTGGAATACTGTATTGTTCCAGACACTGTTGTGAGAAGTTTCATGTACTGGACCTTCTCTTAACTGAAGATTATCAATATGAGAATCATAGCCCTTGTTTACTTTGCAGGGAGGCCTACCTGCTGCAATAAACCAGTCTGTTAACCATCCACTCAAAGGATGCATTCTAATGAACCCACTCAGCCCAAATTATTCCTTGTGAGACATCCAGGTGGGCGAGCTGGGCTAGATGCAGCGTTCAACCCTAATTCCTGCAAGTTGAGTATAGCCAAGGAGTCTTAGAAGGAAGAGTACTACCTCATACTCAGTCCTGCAACAGGAGCACAGTAAGGTAAACATATTGTAGATCCAGATAAACCTTAACTTGTCCATTTTAATGTCACAAATGATCTCTTCAGCAGTTCTCTCCCCAGTTATTCTGCTGTCCAACTGAATAAACAGAAAATAACGGAACATAACAACTTGTGGAACTGATGTGCGTTTCTGCATCCTGGGGTGACTTTGTGATGCTTGTATCCCCAGCCATCTGTTCTTTTTGTGCTGGGTGTTGAGTCCTGCACCTTTGGGACTGGTTCTGGGCATGAAGGGGGAGAGAAGTGCAGAGTTTGTTATCAAGGGCTGCACTCGCTCCCTCACATCCTTCTCCTGGGCTGTGCTGTCTGCAGTGGACAGCAGGAGAGGGCTCTCCTTTGCTTTACAGTTAGCTTTAAGCTGGCTGAGGCAGAGAAGCTTCCTGGACTGTGGTTTTGTTTTTTTCTTGGAACTGTTTTGAACCTGCCCTGGACTAAAAACCCAGAAGAGCACCAGGGGCTCACATCTGTGGCCCACCAGGCCCTGGCTTGGGCCACAGCATTTCCAAGCACCAGAGGGACTGGGGACAGACTGAGTGAGTGAGCTACAGCCCACAACAAGCACTTTCTGAATTTGTCAACTCTTTAGAGCAGTGAGAGTTTTTGTTGTTTAGTATCGTTCTTTTTTTGTGCTGCGGAGTGCTTTGCCTATTGAATAAAAAGTTTTTTCCACTTCTCTCCAAGGAAATCTTTTCCTGAACCAGCTGGCAGAGGGACCGCTTGAATTTGCTTTCTGGAGGAAACCCTTTGGAAGCTTTCTCCCAAATTTGCCCTAAACCAGGACAGTCTGCTAGTCACCAGCTCTGCTTGTGCATTTCAAAAGCCTTTTCTGACCCGTGCTGACATATGGAGCTGCTCAGGGATGAATCATGAAGGAAACATATGGATTAAACATTTGCGGCATTAAGATTCCATAGAAGCAGAAGGTGGCCTGTGTGGGCCCATAGGGATGATTCATAGAGTCACCCCTATGTTTTCTTGAGGGTGAAAGGAAACTTCATTTCATTTAATGTTGTATTTGCAAACTCACCACTGCTTTTATATCCATTTTAAAAGTTCATGATAAGATTGCGTGGAGAAAAGCAGCATGACTTGGTAATTAAGGTGCAGGATTAGCTTGTTTAGCTGATGGCATTCCTTCAAACTGCACTGATCAAACCTCCCGTCTTTCCAGATGCAGAGCTACCAAAGCAATTTTATGCACAGCAAGGCTACAGATTTATGTACCTTCCCCGGGCTGTATTCCTATTACTGAAGTCATCCAATCTCTGGCTGTTCAGTTTTTTTGAAAAGCCTGCTCAGTATCTGACATTTTAAAAAAAAAGTTACGCAGGAAATTTGACTTGAAAACAAGTTTGGGATTCTGCCTTCCAACTAAGGATGTTGAAATCTGCAAAGTTGAACCAAAGAAAACTCTCACAATTAAGGCCAATTTTCTTTTACAGAAGAAACAATCTACAAAATCCACTTGCTCTTGTTGTAGTGGAAGTGGCTGAAATAAGGAAAGGTCAGTGTTAAATATGCTTTCTGCTCTGCTGGTCCTCCCATTAACTCTCTGATTTCCTGCTGCTGGGGAACAAAATGCCAGGATGTGTGAGAGTGGTTTACCGCTGGCTCTGAATTGTTATTTCTGAGGAAAACTAAGCAAGGTAGCTAGTGGCATCTGGAATTTTTGCAGCAAGAATGCTTGAATTCAAAAGCCATTTCCTTTCACCCATGAGGAAAATCATAGCTGGCCATGACAAACTGGTGTAACCAATGTATTATAAATAGGAGCACAATACACATGGATAATTGTTAGCCTGAAATTTCTTTTATATTTTTATGTGCACATAAGTTATATATTGTTCATACTGTATATAGTTATGTGCCTCTAATTCACACGTACTACTCACAATTCAGTCACATAATACGAGGCATATTCATCATGTGTGATGTGATAAATACATATCTTTAACCTATGTGGTAATCACAATCATTTTGGTTTAGTTTCCACTTTTGTTTCAGACTCTTCCTTGTTAGTTTCAGTTTTTATTTCCTCCAACCAAAATAAATTCCCTGAAAGGTTTAAGGATCAAGAAAGGAAGTAAAAATTCAGAATAATTTTTATCTAATTCATTCTTCTGACCAAAAAAAAAAAAAGGCAAAAAGATTATTTTACAATTCATTGACTTCAAAATACTTTTGGGAGGATTTGGTTTTAGTTTTATAAGTTCAGAGGTTTGGCTTTTTTTTTGGGTGGTTGGGTTTTTTTATATAAGTAACTTAAACTTCCCAGTGTGTTATTTTACCTTGTATGCAACAAATTGTTCATCTCAGTTTTTATGAACTCCTCTAAAATCCTTTTTTTTTTTTTGAGCATAATTTCCAAAGGATTAGTCCCAACCATGAAATAAGATCCACATATGGATGGCAACTGTTAAATTTCCTTCAACAATCTTTCAGTCCTAGCCCTTTTCAGGGAGAAAAAAATAGGCAACAATGCAAAAATTCTTATATGACATAGACATGGACTAGTATGAATTGTAAACATATAATTTAATTATTTTGGAGGTGGGATTAGAGGTTTAGCTATATAAAGGGTATATGAATTTCCCTTTTTCTTTTTAACAGAGAACATAAAATGGCAATCATGAGCAAAGAAAAGAGAAAAAAGAAGTCCCCTGTCTCAGCTCTATCATCACTTTTCACAGATCTCTAAGCACCAGCCACCTTGAAGCCATTGAGGACCCATAGCCATCAGGACTATCAGCTCCATCATATTGTTTATTCACAGTTAATTTAGGATAAGCTTGTTTAAAACTATTTATTTGAATATATAGAGAAATAATGAATAATGGATTCGAACTAAATGTTAGCAATGTGTATTGCCAACGAATGTCAATTTAGTATTGTTTCCAAGTTTAAAAGAGGCCAAAGTTTTCAGTCTTTTAAACACTGCTATCATAGTGACCTCTAATTCTCTTAACATAGATGCATATATTTGCATATATATATATATATATGCACATATATATATATTCACTTGCAATAAGTTGAATACAACGGATTATGAATCGTGTTAGTAAACATTGCAGAGAAAAAGGGTGGTTTAGATTGAGCTTAAAATTCTGATGTATGAATGATGTAGCTTCTGGTTAACTAGGAACACATGCAAAATGTGTGCAGGTCTGCTTGGGTAAGACTGCACAGATAAACTGCAGGAATGGTGCATTTTCCCAGGCACTATGCCTCCAGTCTGTGACAGATCAAAAGAATACTGATGCGATACAAATCTTCTTACACCAGCAGAAATTATATAAATAAGCAACACAACTTGAATATAACTTGTGTTTGTGATTTGTTTGAATAAGACATTGGACTGGGAAATCTAAAAAGAGGCAAACCCAAGAGAATTCTACAGAACCATTGTTTTTTTTAATACGGCCCCTTTTGATAAAACCAAGGTTGTTCTTTAGTTAGGTGCATTCTTTTGAACAGAAAACTAATAAATATCTATGAAGTATAGAAAATAATCTTATTGTGGAGTAAATGCAACTGTTTGTAACTTAAATAATCTTCATTCCAAACAAATAGATTTCTAATGATTTTATTTGCTTTGGGTTTGTACCTTTTGGTTTAGAAACAAGGTGAATATGAAATATTAGAGGTCTCCTTGGAAAACAGCTGTTCCTTCTGTCGTTATATGTTGTCTAATTTACAGAAATGTTTAAAATATATGACTATTGGTCATACAATGTTCTCTGTAGTGTATTATATTTTTTGTCTAACAATTACTGGCATGGCATGCCATTTTAAAATGTTAATGAATCCTCTAAGCTATAGTATAGAAAAAAATTAACTTTGTGAATATCTAGGAAAATGCAGCTCAGCTTTAATGATCTGTAGGTTTTTCTGTAAACAAATGACAATCACCTAATGATAGAATTAAGAAAAGTTTGTTTGAAAAAAGAAAGAAAATAATAAAACAATTCTTGAAATTTTAAACAATAAATTTATTAATATAGTCAACAAGTCTCTTATGCAAAGTTTTAGTTAAGTATAGTTTAGATGAAGGGAAAATTGTGCTGTTGATTGAAAACAGACAGTTCAAAGCTCTTAATATATACTTAACCAATTAGATCTGATTTACCTGGAAAGTGCTCTTGTATAAATTCAATATGATTGTCCCCACACAATCATGGTATTAATTTTGAGATTTCACTAACTGACTAGTTATCAGATAATTCAAATGAAGTCTCTGAGCTATAGATGTTGGCACAAACTACTCCTATATCTCATTTATTTTTTTTTCTCTCTAAAGGATGAGAGAAATTTACTTTAACTCCAGAAATGAGAGGTCAAAAAGTGTCAATATTAGGGTCAAAGAAGTCTCTGAGCTGTGAATTGCATAAGCTATTCTTGTGATTTTCATTATGTATCCCTTCTTAACCAATGCCACAGTTACAACATTGGGACAGTTGAGTCTCTGTTCTCATTCTTCTTTTCTACTTTTGTTTGACAGCTGATATCTCCTGATTTGCATATCAATGGTCTTATATTTTTTTGTGGGATTTAGCACCTTCTAATAAAGAAATATCTGCATGTTGTTTGGGTATTTTTATTGTTCTATATGAACAGTCACTTGAAAAATTTAGGTCATTCTTGTACAAGTGTTTGTAAACTCATAAAAGCAGTTGTAATTTGAGGATTACTTCTAAAGAAGCAAATCAAACAAAAGAAACAAGTAGAGGTTATTTTATGACTGGCAAAGTGTTCACTTCAGAAAATGTCATCATATTGATAAGAATATGTTTCCTCTGAGTCTGCTATGCTTTTCCACAATGTGAATGATCTCATCAGAACATAAAGCATATGTAGCTTTGTCAAAATGTTACGGGCTAGCCACATGAGCTTGACTTGCTTATGAAATCCAAGCCTTAATTTAGTTCTCTATAGATAAAAAGAATAAAAACTTTCAAAAATATGTTTATTTTGTGTGATATTACCACTCTTGTTGTACAAAATACAAGAATTCAGTTTGCCTTCCAAAAGGTCAAAAATAATTGCAATCCTAAACCATGCTCTTCTGATGCTCTTCTGCAATTATAAATGAAAATTTATATTTCCTGAGTGGCATAATCATAAAAAGTCACTACCAAACACAACAATAATAAAATAATGGATGAGGATACAAAATTAGGAGTGCACTAAACATGATGAATTAATTTTCAGTTTGTTGGCTGTAAAAAAATCTCTCTGAATCTTTCATTAAATAATACATCTGTTTATAAAATAATTTTTTAAAAAACTAGTATAAATATCAGGTTTTTAGAATGTTTTCAGGTGGAAGTGTATTAAGTTGTATTTTACACTGATTTTCATGTTTAAGATGGAAAGAAAAACATAACCATAAGGAGCAGTAAACTATTCAAGCTAAGTAATCTGAGGGAACATAGCTAGCCATCAAGAACTGTATATAGAGATGCTGTTTGTATGAATACATGAACATATTTTGCATCATTAAATGAGTGCTTTTATGTGGAAAGATTCAAGCAAACTACCTGTTGTTACTTCTATTCTCCAGCTGCTTGCTATATTGAAAAGTGAGGGTGACAGAGACATGCTCTGAACAATATCATTAGTCTCTTACTATCTTCATGTTTAAGGTAATATTGCATTATTTTTCAAACTGTTACAACTGAACCGAAAAATAATCTAGGTCATCATGCTTTATCTCAGATTATTTGAAATTGTGGATTTTCTGAATTCAGGCTTTTTTCTAGGATGCAGTACTCAACTTCCTTATTTTATAAGCAAATACATTGACTAAACAGAAGGCTCCTCATTAGTGTTTTGCAATATTGCTTTACAGTTTGTTGGGAGTATATGACAACATTCAGCTCCCTCCAGAATGCACTTGAAAACTCACAGAACTTGGTGTTATAATGGTCTGCTGGTTTGATCATGCAAATTTTTCACTCAATAGTAGTTATACGGAAATTTGGGTTCTGACTGATTTTATGGATTGTTGACTGATTTTCGGCTATGGAATTGAGCAAAACAGATTGAATTAGCTAAAGTGGACTTGAAAAGAAATTGGCTGCTGATCTCTCCTCCATATTTTTTCCTGCATTCATTGTTCAGATTATTATTTTTCCCTGTGCATATTAAGGAAAATCCATTCATGCAATGAAACACTGATTCTACTGTGATAAATGCTAGGCTTTAAGAATTTTAGCCTTGTATAGGTAAAAGATTAATGAAAAGTGTAGCATTGTCAACTGCTTATATCCTGCTTTAATTTATTAGCTCAGAGTGCATATAATAACATCTTCCAGAATTAAAAGCCTAATATTTCACTGCTACTTAGTGTAACAAATAAGCTGTTATTTTATATAGCTGGCAGTAAACCCCAATGCCATGAATGAAGATCAATAATAAAGAGATAATACCTTCTTTGAAAGGTTTATTGTCTAAACACATATTTTAGAGTAGCAGAATTCTGACTGATATTCAGGTGCCTCCTTCCAGTCTCCTGGCTGCCCCAGAAGAGCACAACCACCAGAACCCTCAAGCAGACTTTCTCCCATGTAAGTTCTTCCTTTCTGTTGTTTGAACCATGCATTCCTAGTTACCAGAGATGAGATATGATTTGCAACAAGAGGGACAGAAAGACAGGATGAGTCTTCTGGCCTGAGACAGTGCCTGAGCTCTGGAGCTCCTATTGTTGAGATCCTGGATGTTGGGAGGAAGATAGAACTTGGAGTTTGTGCTTCTTAATGCAGAGACACATATATCATCAAGTGTCCCTGGGAAAAAAAAAATACAGTCTTGCTCTTTTTTCTTGAAAAAAACATGGTCCTGAAGCTCTAAAATAGCAGTCAGAACTCATGGATGGTAAATTAGAGACAAAACTGTCACCTAAGACTTCCTTACAATGCTCAACCTCCTACTTGTTGGAGCCTTCAGAGTGTTTCAATGTGTATTTTGTCATCACTGAGTTGTGTTAAATGCAAGCAGTTTGTTATTAGAAAGACAGGGCTTTTCTTCTTCGCATTTTCTGGAAGCTTCTCATTGGATTGTTTTGGGACATGGCTAAATAGCAATGCTTTCCACTGATCCTGTGAAACATTCTGCAGCTTGCAGCAGCTGCAAAAGACCTTGGAGAACCTTTCTCTTGCCAGAAGAGTTCCCAACTCTTGAAATTCTGCACCTTTGCATGTCACCCTGTTAGCATTGAGAGACAGAGACACACATAATCACTGATGCGATTATATATGTGGTGCTTTTATTATTGGGCCCAGAGAGCAAGGGGTTTACCAACCCAAATCAAGCTCTAGCTCTGCCGAACAGAAAGACTACCGTATATTCCCCACAATTACATAAGTAAAGGTTTAATTATTAAACTACATTGTTTCATAGTTATACATTGATTATCACCCAACCGTGGTTCTCCCAAACATGATTCTTGTTATGGTTATAATCATATACAATCCCTTCATAAATCATGGTTAGAATAGTTACACAGCTGCAGCTAACAATCATGCCTACTCAGGTGGGTTTCACCTGACCTACCAAACCTGAAAGCACAAGACCTACTGTGAGGCCTACCCCCCTTTCTCCTCCCAAGTATTCCATGATTAGAAGCTTTTTAACCCTATACTATCAGAGGCAGAACTAGGGCATTCCTCAGAAATTCTCCAGCTTAGGAAGATGCCGCATTGTGTGAGAGACCTGCAGGCTTCCCACCTGGTTTTCCACCTAGGCACCTCTCATACACAGCTAGACTTGCACAAGCTGCAACCAACATCATAAACATGTGCTTGATGTGGGCAGTCCTTGCATAAAACACAAATATTTCATGTGGAAAGCAACATCACAAAGTTATCGATCTATTGTTATTCTAAAAGCACTTGTGAGCTTTTTTTAATTGTGTGTTTGCTTTACAATTTCAGTTGAAAAGGAAAAGCCTATTTTTTTTTCCACATGGAGTGCATGATGGTAGTAGGGAGAGGAATAAATACGTTTCCCATAGTAAGATTTGTGTGATGGAGTGCAGAGAATCAGGCCACTGTAACTGCTGTTCTTTAATGGCTGTAGCATTAAATAGCAGCCTGTGCTTTCCTTTCTTTATACTTTATTGAGTAGATGAGATTCATTTATCTGCTTTCCCTCTCCTATTTGCTTTCTTTGTGAAGAATTCAATTCTACTTTATGTTCAGAGATTACTTTTTCATGACTTTTAAAGTTTAGTGAGGTCAGTAGTCAGGTTCCATCTGCTACTGTGTTCTCTAGAAAAGCACATTTCTCAGTTTTCTCTTTTATTTACTGCCAGGTTTTACTCTGTTTGGAGGATAGCTTTGGGAAATGGCTTGTATCTATTTCAAATAAGTCTGGCGATAGGGAAAGCTTTCAAGATAAAAATGGCCTTATACTTGGACCATTGTTGTCTTGTATGCTGCGGCAGTCCAGTGCCTAAGCAAAAAAACCTCAAATATTGTCCAAAAAAAAAAAGTCATTTTGAAAAGAGCGGTATTCTGAATGAGATAAAGTTATTTGCTAAATCTAGAGACAAGGCTGGAGAGAATGAGTTTGTTTGAGTTTAGAAAACATGTACTTCTGCCATGGAAAAAATGACTCCATTTAAAAAATGTCTCAAAACTGGAATGCTACGAATAAACCTATGGCTATAAAACAAGAAATTGTTAGCTTTAGAAGTTTGGGAAATAATATATGTACGATTTCTCTGTAGAAATTCAAAGAGTCCTTCCAGTTTGATTGCACATGCTTTGATTCATATTTTCTGACGACTTGCACGGTGCCTAACATGAAACACATATGGATTAAAATCTATCATTCTCTATGCAGTTATAGTGCTTTTCAAATAAATAACGCTTCAAGGAGGAATACTTGAGAAATTCATAATGAAGCTAAAGAGTCAGAGTTATGCTCCATGCCTTCTGTCAAATGTTACACAGAACAGTCGGAAGTTGCCTGTTGTAAAAGATAATTGAATTGTCTCAGAAAGGGATTTTTTGGAGTGGAGGCAAGGTATATGTTGGTTAGTGACAGCAACCATACTATTTCTTCTAAAAGTTCACATTTTATGTTATATATTCTTTTTTGTATAACATAGTTCTCATAGTTCTCCTATGTTTTACATAATCTTTATAATTTATCTCTAAAATGTTTAAAAATACAAACCAAAAAAATACTTCTAATGGAAGAATGAGAAAAAAACAGGGCAGTAAGCGTGATACAGGAGGAAGGCTAGAGGAAGTTAGAGCTATAAAGCATAACCTGTATTTATAATTTTGAAGATCTTGTCCTTCAAACAATGCTCCTTCTGCTCTTTGGAGGAAATATAGTTGACTGTGTAGAGTAATCTATTTTCATATTTACAGATTACTTGACACTGGGCATTTCAGTAAGTTGTAAGTTTTTGTGCTGTACAAGTTTCATTTCATGTGTGACAACAGCAGAACTGCTCTCAGGCTCACCAAATTAAACTAGCAATAAACACTGAAATAGCCTGCTTTTATTGCACAATGACGTTACTGTGTTGTGAACCTTCAAATGTGATTTAAAGCCTAAAACTCAAAATCAAAAACATTTTTATTATAAGGAGCTTGGTAAATCCTTTGAGTGATCATTAAATTTGTGAGTGTATGGATTAGGCAACACTGTTACTCCAGGAAAATAATATTTTGGTGAGCAATATGAGAGAAAAAAACATTGATTAGTATTTCAGTGATCAGTGAAAAGCCGAAATCACATTTACTCTTGCTTGTTTTCAATGCAAAAGCCATATTATCAAAGGTTATCTTAATATCTTACTATATAGCAATCGGTAGTTACGAGTCATACTTATGGTGGGTGGTGAGGCGCTGCAACAGGCTGCCTAGAAAAGTTGTGAAAGCCCCATCCCTGGAAGTGTTCAAGGCCAGGTTGGATGGGACGTTAATCGACCTGGTCTAATGATATACATCTCAGCCCATGACAGGGGGGTTGCAACTAGATGACCTCTAATGTTCCTTTCAACCCAAATCATTCTATGATTCTGTGATTCTGTGTTGAGCTGTACATCTATATTAGTCTTGTTACTTACAGATGGTCTCCTTGCTCCTCAGCATGGAACTTTTTTCCTTGCTGATAATAGGAGCACAAATTTCAAGTCCTTATACCATTATATTAGTTGTCGTTTTCAGACATGAAAATGCATGGTCAGATATACTCCACCTGCTCTTCTTTCTGGTTGGGCCTTATCTCATGTGACCCCCCAGGAGGAACATACTGCTTGTCCTCCCTCCACAGAGACTGACCAGTCCTGCTTATTCTGCACAATGGAATTTCTCTGCAGTCTTCCACATTTCATATCAAAACTCACTCTCTTGCTACTCTCTCAGCTACCTCTACTCTATTTAGCTACTGACTTCTAAACCCTCTGAAATCATATGCCCTCAAATATATGAAAGAGTGATCTTGCTCATTGGATCTGCATCATCAGATGCAGTAAGTAAAATTCAGTAGGCTGAATACACAGTTTTTGCTTCACATTACCTGTATTATTAAATATAATAAAAAGTTAAAACTATTTTTTGAGCTCTTGATCAAACAGGTCCAGTTGCTTTGGCTGAACTGGATGACTGTCTTAGCTACAGAAAATGTTGACATTTCCTTTATTTGTTCATGTTCATTTATCTGTGAGTCAAAGATAATAAGCAAATAGAATTGAAAAAAGGAATGCAATGATAGCTTCTGACCTGCACAATAGCCACAAAATTCAGCAAAGATTTTCCAGTGTTATTTAAAATGCTTTAGCAAAGTGGTTGCTTTTTGAAGTCAATTGCAGAGGCAGCTATTTCACCCCATTTACTTCCAATTTTTCAATAGACAAGAAGCTCAACTATTTGGCTGTGCAGCAACTTGTGAAAAGTACTCTTTTACATGACAGCCCACAACTATTTACAGTGCAAGTTTAATTATCAAACATCTGGTTTCCACAGCAACAGAAGGACATTTATCATACAAAAATAACTTGCTCATTCTTTTCAAGGCTAATGCATATCTAAGATGCAAGATTCCAAAGCTTGGGGTGAATCAGATCAAAGTTGTAGTGACGAATTATTATCTTTGCACATAACATCACCCCAAAACCATCTAAAAAGTGGTGTCATTTTGATGTTTGCTTTCAGCAAGAATTTTCTGTCTTTAAACAAAAAGTAGGATAAATAAATATGCAGAAAGAGAAAATTTCAGGAACTTGTCTTCTTGTTTTGCCAGTGGACAATTCCCTATGACTGACAATTTTTTTGCTGTTTTCTAATTATTAGTCTTCTATGAGAAAAAAAAGTTCAGTGAAAACCTTTTTTTTAAAGTTATACTCTAACTTTAGGCAGTCATTATCCAAGCAAAATTGCTGTTAAAGTATTTTTATTCATGGTTAATTTTTTGATACTGGAGATTTGGTATCAGAATTGCTATTTTGCAGTGGCTTTTCATCGGTGATTGCTGTAGGGTGTATAGCCATAGAATACATTAAATGCAAATTCAGCAATTCTAAATTCAGCAGTTCTAAGCCCAGAAAAACACAGACTTGAGCTGCTCAGGCATTAACACTTACTTATAATACTAAATGATTGAAAGTGAAGGGTTTAGTCCAAACAAACAGGTTTCTCTGGTTTACACTGTGTATTAGGTCATGTTATATAACCAGAAGCGTCAGATCTGATCTTACAATTCTATCAAGATATGTAGTACACTTCCATAATGCAAACAAAAATTAGTCTTTCTCAGAATGATATCAGTTATTTGTAATAAATGTATTTGGGATTTCAGCACTTGGACTCATGTTTCTTTCTAATAAACTTCTCTTCCTCTGTGAGTAATACAGAACTGTTTTGGTGGTGGTACTGTTTCTCATCCACTCTTCCTTGTCACCCTTATCTGAGCATAGGAAAATGTCAGATATAAAAATTTACTCTGATGTTCAACATGTCTGCACTCTAATGATCAGAGTAGAAAAATTAAGCATAGACTGCATTCCTGTCATGGAGAAAACCTATCTGGCTGCGGTCTCCTGTACAAGCTTTCCTGTGTACGTGGTGTATTTGAGCAAGGAGGGCAGGAGTGTGAAATGAAATGTCTTCACTTTGCATCAACAAGTTCAGATAATTTTTATCTGCTGGGAGTTGCATGTAAGGGTAACAGCATTAAAGTTTTAAAATGTTTTGTACATTGCAGGCTAAAAGCAACATCTTTGAATGAACTGGAAATGAAACTGTTGACAGTAGAGTAAAACATTCTCCTTGATATGCAAAAGAACAGCCATCTTTTAGATCTTGTGAAATAGACGGCAAAGGTCTACAGGCGTCAGGGGCAGGTTTTAAAAATTCGTGTTGGAAGGAGGAAAATATGCTTCACATAGCAGTAATTGCAGCTGAAAAACTGTTGTTTCTTTACTAAACGGAAATACACCTGATCATAGAATACTGAGATGAATCATAAATCAAGAAATTGTGCTGTGAGTGAAAACACAGCCCCTTGAAGTTTTGAATTGATTCAGAAACAATATTGCACTCAACAGTTCTAGAAGAAATCCTCTTCATAGC
Source organism: Phainopepla nitens (assembly GCA_013400175.1). Lineage (NCBI taxonomy): Eukaryota > Metazoa > Chordata > Aves > Passeriformes > Bombycillidae > Phainopepla > Phainopepla nitens. The sequence goes on from VXBQ01017281.1 coordinate 737,578, forward strand.
AAAAAATGGACCAAAATTTTGAAGTCTGAGTACCAAGTACTGCATCTATCCATCCATCAAAGCAGCTAATATCACTGCTCCCCTGAATGATACCAGTTCCTGGGCCTGCTGGGTGAGTCTCAGGAAACAGTGCCCATTCCATCTTCAGCCTTTACAGGACAGGAATGAGCTGACAGTCCTTGCTGCCTTTTCCAATGAAATAGAGCTGTAGAGCTGAATGTCAGTTGCCTAGCTCTCACAGCTGGTACAAAGATCAGATGGGACAAGTAGCTAAAACAGAGATTATTTAGAAGGCTGAGGTGCCTGGCAAACTCTTATCTATTAGAGATATTTCCAGAGCTTTAAGATTCAAAAGTCTCAATCTTTTGAGAGAGAATGATACAAACTGAAACTGATAAAGGACAGATTTGTTTTCATGACAACAGTTTAAGAGAAATGGAAAAGGAAATTAACCCATTCTTCTCATGAAGGGAAGACTGAACCAGTGGATTGACTTCTAAATGCTGAAAATTTGAAGTAAGCCAGATTTAACTGGAAAGGGAAGTAAGGTGATTATGCATTTGTTTATATGCTTCACACATTCTTTTTGAGACCTACATGATGTTTATAATATGCTATTTTGCAATGCTATTAATGGCATGCTATTTTTAATATGTTGTTTTTTTTGTAGTAATAGTGGCAATTGGAAAAATCTTTAATGTTTTTTCCATTTCCATAAATATTTCATTAAAATGCCCTTTTTTAGGGTTATACCCCTGCCCAGTTGCTTTGTTCTTTACACCACACATTTCCCCACTGTTTCTCCCCTAACAGATAGAATCCACCCTGTAACTATTTTGTGCTGATGAAATGAGATACTAAAAGTTTGATTTCCATCCTTCTTACATAATGAGTTCTCCAGGTCACATTTTGCAGCACCAATATTTTTTCTATTTCTTATTTCTACTAGATATCAAAGCTCCTTTTTAATTTACTGATCCTAGCTTAAATTTTGCTTTTTTCTTGTTTTTGTTGTTGCTTCTAATGAGCCACTAAGATTAAAAGAGACTTTAAAAAATCGAGCTCTAAACCAGCTTTGATCTCCTAAGGTGAAGCATATTTTTGTGCAAGACTTTTTCCTCTGAGGCATGTTAAGAGTTGAATTGATCTGGAGGGAAAAGAAAAAAGAAAAACAGGTGGGTGAGAAAATGAAGAGGAAGAAAATGTGTGAACCTTTAATAAAAATTAGACCTGCTTACTTTCAGCTTCTGTTACCAGCTCTTTCCTACATTTTATTTAAAATATTTAAAGAATTCAGACTTCCACTGTTCCAATTTCATTGAAGAAAAGAAGCTATTTTCCTGAGAAATTGAATAAGAATTTGGCATGCCAAAGCTTTTTTTTCTCTTTAATATATGAAAATGTTCCTTTAATCGGGCTATGCTCAAGATTGCATGTTAATTAAAAACTAAAAGAAAGGAAAGAAATCTACATTGGATACAATCCAATTCATTGGATACAAATGCAAACAATTTCCTGTTTTTTTTAGGGACTAGTTAAAAGCTTTAAATTGTTTAAACAGTATTAACGCCACATAGCAACCTAAACCTAAGAATGCAATAAGCCATTCTAGAGATTGTGTACACATGGACTAAGATTGGTTTCTATCCTAAAGAGCTTGCTACCAAAATTTAGCTGAGGACTGGGAGACAAAGTCAAACAAAAAATCTTGAGGGACAAACTGGCAAGGTCAGTGGACTACAAGGTCTCGTATAAGGAGTAACTTGAGTCACAATTTGCCAGTTTCAAAGTCATTGTCAGTTGCTCTGTTTTCAGTTTTGCAAAAAAAACCAAGATTTGAGAAAGGATTTTTAAAAAGTCATTGCTTGTCTTTCCTAAGGACCCTGGGAAAGAGAGACTGTTGGGTTCTTTGCTTACTTGTTTGCTTTACGTTCTCAGAAATTCTTCTTCTGTATGGAAGATGACAATTTTTGCATGCTTAAAAGGGCAGAAAGACTTGGGATTATGCTCATCATTTATCCCAGCTTTACTTTCATTGTTGGTTGTAATTATTTATAAAGGCAGAAATGGAATTAGGCAGCTGACTGTCCTTTGTATCGATGAAAATCTCACCCTCTGTACATAATTTAGTACGTACCAATTAATATTTCTCAGTTTGGTTTAGACTTTAGACTTGGTTATGTCTTTTGCTTTAGACATAAAATTGCTTAAGGACGAAAGAGCTGTTAGTTTTCTGAATCTTTTTTTCTTTTTTCAGGGATTAAAGCAATATTTTTCATTTCTTAGAGAGGATAAATAAATATTTTTGTTTTAGTCCTGTTGCAATAGTGCTGCATTAGTATAACAGCATTAAATTTTCCCCTTCAAAGGGAATCAAGGTGTTCTTTGCAAAATTTGGACCTGGCAAGTTAATACAACATCAGTGCTCCTCACAATGAAAGGGGAATCCACTAACAGACTGTACTTAGAGCTAGTAACAAATGAAGGTTATGTTTCTCTCATTGTCTCTTACTAGGGTACAGTTTTACTGCTCTTTTCACAGGGCACAGTCCTTGTCAAGTTTCAACATCCTCTAAACTTAGATTGGGAAATTGTGCAAGCTTGACCAACTCTGATGATTCATAAGATTGCTCATATTGTAATAAGTTCTGATACATTTCCAGAAAGAAAAAAGTCAATGACAGAGACACAAACCAATGTACGCTTGCATTACTGGTCTTTGTGGTTGTAGAACCTAAAAAAAAGCCTGAAAAACAAGAAAAGTTCACCTCTCAAAGCTATTCCTTCTTAAAATTACAGGTCTTAGGATCCTAAATCGTGACACTATAGTGTCCAGCTCTGATATTGATGAATTGCTTATTGACCTCAGTGCCCTCTCAATGCCCTCTAGATAAGGCAAGGAAGGAGGAGGCAGATGACTGACGAGGACCATCATCTATTACTGCACAAACATGGAAGAAGTCTCAGCATTTGTCAGAAAGATATGTAATTGGAAAAGTTGGAACTGGTATACACTACCCACAGAGAGGAGAATAAAGACTCTTGCTTTTCCTTTCCTAAGGTGCACGAACAGAAGTCTCAGGAAATTTCTTTGGAGAAGCTGCTGATTCTTTGATTCTTCTGGAAGAACTGTGTGTCCATGAAGTGTTCAGCTGGACTCATGCCATCTCTCTTTCCTTCATTAAAATAATTTAAAATCTCTTAAGAATTCTTAAGAATTTTAAACCTCTACTTGTTATGAGCAGAGATTTAAAAAAATGTGAATGCCAAGTTGGAGAAAGAATCAGACAACTTATTAGAGATGAGAACACAGATCCAGGTTATGTCAGAGGCTGAGGGATTTTCACATGTAAATTTCTGCAAATGCTTTGCTGAGATTGCCTTATCTGAGAAACGCTCATTTATCAGAGAAGCAGATACGTTTTAACTCTATAGCTGAATCAGCATTTGTTTATCTCTCCTAATTCAAATAAAAGCATAATTTAAAGATGAATCAAGCAAATACATAGAGGAGCTTTTATGCAACGTCCAAACAGCAATTAAATTTTATAACAACCAGCAGAGAGCAGTACTACTTTGCAGTTCAAATGTGATTGAATTACAATCTTGAAAGATTTTTCAGCAAAAACTTAGCAAGGTTCTAGCTAGACCTTTTAAAATATCTGTCCTTATAAAAGTTATGATCTTATATCAGTCATGAATTTTTAGTAGTTTTCCTCTGAAATTAATCAGGGGTAACTGGAAATATTCTGACAAATAGGGGAAAATCTGTTCGCTTAACCAATATATTCAAATTTTCTCCTTATTTGTTTAAATGTTGTATTAAATGGCTGTAGGAAGAGAAAAAAATGTTCAACTGTCAATTGCAATTAAGCAGTGAATAAGTACAACAGATCTCATGCATGCTTTCAAACACTCCTAGTGCTGGAAATTTCTTATCCGCCTCTGTTTTGATACAGTGAGATCATCTGAAGCTACATCATGAAATGGGGAGTCTTATAACTGGTGGAAGATAGAAAAAAAAAATATTTTTTGGAATAAGAGAGAGAATTCATGGCAAACTCTTCTCCTTCATTCTTACATCTTGTTCTAGTGACGGCAGATATGATTAATCAGACATCCATATAACAGCATAGTTTTTTTAAGATATGTTTGTCCAGAAAGTTATGGATTATCTGGACAAAATTGCAAAAGGTGAAGACCAGCAGGTGTGATCTGCACAGAATCCTGCATGCAGAATCTAAATCTGAAGTAGTACCGTAATTCTAGCCAGTATAAATGGGCATGAAGAACAGGTTGCCAATATGCCTGAACATATTAAAACTACTGTATATACTTAAACCCAAAAGCAAGTAGTGTTATTAATCAAATCTACTTCTTGGGAGGTAAAATTCCCAGCTGAACATTGGATACTTATTTTTTCTTCCTTTTTTTTTTTTCCCTTGACTTTTTTTCCTGAAAAACTTAAACAAGATTAGATTTTCTGAAGAGTGGATTGGAATTATTTTCATTTTTCCAAGAATACTTTAAAAACAGTTGCATGATCATTTACTTACCATCATGTGTTATGATTCATAGGACTCTTTAACTGTCGTGCTTATTTTCTTCTTGGGCTATCCCAAGGTACTTAGGAGACTTTCTATCCCAAAAGAGTATCCAAGAATACCTTGAATATTTTACACATTCTTAGTGACAATGTAGTTGATTAAAAAAAGAGAAAGGATGAAATATCAAGCTTGTGTTACAGCTCTTAATCTGAGTCCTGGCTGTGAATGAGCAATGGAAAATCCTTAAGTGACAAAGGGAGATACCCTAAGTAGGCTGAAATCATCTTTACCACTTGTAACATTGAAATCTGTGTGATTTCAGCATTCACATTAGTGCTCTGAGCACACCAGAAATCCAGGGATTTCTAACTCTGTAGCTTCTCCTTAAAATAGTGTATTTGGTAATTTGTGGCATCCAGAGCACCAAAAAGGAATATACAGATGATTACATAAAGATAATCCCAAAAAATTATCAAATTAGAATTTGACTAGGTGGTATCCCCACTGTCAGAGGAGTGTTAAACTGGAAGGCTGAACTATAACTCATGCCTCCTGTTGGCTTAGCTAATACAGATTTGATCTCTGAGTTAATTAGGTCAGAAGTCCTTTTATGCAACTGGTTGTAAGTTAGGTCTTCAGCAAAGGCATGCTTTCACAGCTGAATCTTGCAGGCAGTAAATGTATGGTTGTAGAATGCTTACTATTGCTAAAGGATGCATTCTTTGGATTCTACTTACTTACACAATGGAACTTTGTATGAATTACTGTCAAGCCTGTAACATTTTGCTTTTATACCATTGTGTGATTGCCAGTAAATCTTAATATCTTATTAAGCATAAAGCATCCTTAAGAATTGAAAAGTGCTTCAGGGAGGTGCATGTTTCCATGTAACAGCAGCACTTTTTTTGTCCTCTTGATTTGGTACACAGTGCTAAATAATGAAGGTTGGAATAGTGAAAAAAGAATTGTGTTTGTAAACAAGCAACAGGCACATCTTTTACAAAAAATGTGCTAATGCCCTTTAAATGGGCAAACAAGGTATTTCTATGTAAATGATTCATTAAAACTATCAGTGGTAAAGGCTTGGAAACAGTTAAAAAAAAACAACAGTGAAGTACTTCAAAGAGAAACATATAAGATTTGGGTTAGATGTTTATTGCCTGACAGTATCTGATGTTCAGCTAGAAACATCAAAGCTCTGAATAGAGCAACTGTTAAATCATTTGCCATGTGATCTGTTATGTGAATGGTCTGGCTGATAAAACATTGTGTATTTCTCTTTTTTATTTTAAATTATTTCAGACACATTTTTTTTTAATTTTTGTGAATATAGATACAAAATGCAGTCCTGCATAGCACTATGAAATTAAATATAAGTAATGATAGTAGCAGGAAGACAGTGGTGCAGAGACAGGGTAAGCCAAGGTCAGTTGCAGTCACTGCCCTGCAGTTGCAAACCTTTTCAGAAAGGGAATGGATCAAGTAAGATGATGAGTCATAAAGCTCTAAGAAAGGAAAAAAAAAAAAAAAAGGAAAAGAAACATCCTCAGGGATACAGCTTGCTGCTACAAGTTTATCAGTGAAACTTAAACTGCATTCAGAGCCTGACCCGCGTGTTACATTGGATTCCACTTTCTTTGCCAACAAAGCGGGCATGAAGGCCTTACAGATGACTTTTTCAAATGTTCAAAATGTTCTGCAGACATAAAACAAATGAGATTTGTCCTCCTGACATATCTGCTGTAACCACGCGTCTAGAGTTTTGATGTTCCTTCTTTTGTTGTAAAAAAAATAATAATTCACAGCAAGACCATTAACTTAATTGTGTCTGAGAACTTGAAATGTGACAATTTCTATTTAAGCTGATCAGAGAAATGTGCTCCACATTTCTGTAATATCTGTGATGCTGCTATAGTGTAGAAGGGCAGCTGCACAACAGGAGGTGTTTGGTTTCCCTGTTGTTTGGCCTTGTGGTCATTTAATAACCAAAATAATCAAAATTTATAATAACCATAATAATCAAATTTAAGTTATTTTAACACTCCTGAAACTTTCTGATGACAATTTCTGTGACCTTAGTGTAAAGAACTGTACGTTTAAGATTTCTCTGGTGTAACAAGGCAAGTAAGGTCTATGGTAGGTCATAAATGGCTTTGCATGAGTGTGCCCTACACTGTTGAATTTGTTTTGCTGCTTTGTATCTCTGGGGAAATCTTTTTTTATTTTAATGTAAAGGACTTTTTGAAATTTCTACCACACACATCTTTTAATGGCTATTGTTGCTTAGTTGTAACTCAATCAACTTCTGAGTGAAAGGAAACCCTCATAATGATCACATTCTCTAAGAGCCATTGGAGAATGTCAGGGAAATGAGAAGTTGGCTTAAAAAAGTAAACAGGAAGATGATTTCCTCAGATTCATTGACAGGCGACCTGAGGGCACCACGTCCCTCTGATTCGTTTATTCTGTGGTACCAGGTGCTGACAAATAAACAGCAAGGCAGAAAATCCTCTATTGATATTGATGGAGGTGAAGAAGTGAAGTTTTTATGTGATTTTCTATTTTAAATTTTTGAAGCAAATTTTGAGACTTGACTTCTCCAGGATTTTTCTATGAGATGGGGAATTGATTTTCTGAAGAACTTTGACCCTGCAAGTATTAAACTTCTTGGACAGTCTCTTATATGTCCATGGTAATTCAAGTCGATACATTCCAGGGTGACAGAAGGACATGTAGCTTTGCTTAATACTTTTTTTCTTGCTATTCACATTAAAATTATCAAAATTCTTACAACTTTTTAATTTTTCTCTCTTTTGCCTTCTCTTTTCCAAATGTTCACTGTCTTGTTTAAGTTATCTACTGGGCTTGGAAATTCCCATCAGAATGTTTTTGAAAACAGAAGGATTGATTAGGTCAAATGCAATGGTTAATAAATGTTTTCTTCACAATAAACCAAGCCTCTGGAAAAGGATTAGAATGCTAATGGAACTGGCCCTCATGGAGTGCTGGAAGTGAGAATGGTTTAAGTGTTTTGAAACACCAAGTTAAAACAATCTGAATCAGTTCCTCACGACACTCAGCTGTATTTTTTAGGGTTTTTTTCTCCTGTGGAATGATAGTTGTTCAGCCAAAGAAAACTGCATTAAATATAATGCGAAAAGTCTGTGGACACAACCCCTCTCAAATTTAGTTTTCTAAACTGTACATACCCAGACTGAGCCTATTTAGTTGCCTTAGTTATTTATTTAGTCAAATTAAGTATGTACACTCTTTCAGAGAGCAGTTCCTCTGGTCTGAGGACATCAGATGAATGGTTTCGACTGGATGCCTACTGTTTAGATATCTCAAGTTTGTCTAAGTAAATTCAACTATTATTTATATAATGATGAAAGGAGAGGGAGAACAGGGGCCCCAAAACTTAGCTCCACAAGGTGTGCAGAGTTTGATAGAGAGTGAGATACATAAGTTAATATGAAAACCAAAACCATCAAACCATTGATTATGATATATATCTCTGAAGAGTGATTATTCCTTTATTGATTTTTTTTCCTTTTTGTTATAAACAAAAGTGACTCTGCAGAAGCATAGTAAAAGGTACATTTATGCACAGGTAATGCTTTATAAATTAAAAAAACCAAACTGTATCACTGTATCACTGAGTTCTGCATATGTGAGTGGTTACGTTGTTTTCCTAGCTTTCTTACATAGAAAGTTTGGTGTTGGCTTTTTTTTCTTATAGAAAAAGATGTCTGTAGCTAGGTAGACTGATCATCTTGAACATGCACCGGTGTGGTACAGGGCACAGGAATACTCAGAATCAGACTTTCTAGCTACCCAGAAGAGTATTAATATGCCTAAAAGTTTTCTGTTGAATCCTTTCTCATGAATCTGTTATGAATGTCACTTACAAAACTTCAGATGTAAACTCCATGCATGTTTTTGTTCAGAATGCTGGAGGCACAAAATAAAGGCTCTGAAACCCCTTCCTCCTACCCTGAATGGACTCTTACACCATATAAAAATTAATGTAAAAAGCTAAGAGGGAAAAAACCCTCAAACAACACAGAAGTTAAGAGCAAGAAGTGACCCATAGCCTAAATAGTATGAAAACAGAATTTCGAATTCAGAACTGCTGAACTTTTCTCCAAGTAACAAGCAGTTGCTTCTTTCTCAATATACTTTTGATTGTGGCAATGTGAAGTTCTGCTTTGAAATATGAAGCTGTAACTGAGCCCAAAGAAACACTCACATCCCTCTTTCCTATCTTATTTTGAACAGAATTTGAGCATACAACTTGAACACTAAATTTTTACAAGTGATACTTGCTTACAATACAGTTTTCCTTAAGGCTTGTGCTGACTTCTTAAGGCAGCACTGATCAATCTGACCAACAAAACTTTTTCTCAACTTGAGAAATGGAGCACAGCAGCTTTAGGCTTTTTAAAAAAAGCATGTGATAATGTAAATCACACTATACTATCAAGTAAATGGACACTGCAGAGTATCTATTTGGTGTCTATGGGCAACATTTAAGCTGGAGGAGTTCCCTGTGATGGAAAGCTGAAGACCAGTGCCAGGAATGCAACAAACTCTTTGGAGGTAGTTTTAGAGGGAGTGAACTACCATGGTACTACTCACAGAAGGAAAAGATGCTTTTCGGTACATCCTCTCTCTTGCCTGTTGACTCTGATTTTAGAAAATTCCCGTTAAGAGCATTTAGTGTTGACTTTATCACCTGAAAATACTTTTTCTTTAGAAAAGGCAAAAACTGTTGTGAACCTTTGATTTTGTTATTCTGTGTGTAGCGAGCATGAATTCCAAAATACTAAAACAAACTTTATTTTGTGACCAATACTGAAGAGCCCTTCAGCAAGAAGTTCTAGCATTGCATAGGTAAAGTGACACTGTGTAGCCTTTATCACAGATGGCTACTTTTGCACTAGGTGGTTTAAGTACTTGAAGTTTAAAACCTGTAAAATCTGACTATCAGAAAGGTTTTATGTCACCTAATAAATTAACAGTGGAAAGAGAGAGAAATGGATGTCAGGAGGTGGAAAGACATTCAAGCTTCTGTTTATTGTGGGAATCCATGAAAGCAGAGCCCTCTAGCAGCTGGTAGTAGACTGGGTTTCTTACCGTGCATTTCTCCTCACCATACTTCTAGCTGTTATCAACTCTTTCTGCTTCTTTTCTCAGTCTTCTGTGTCCTAAACCAGCTTCTTTTGGACTTGCTACTCTCATTTCTCCCCTGTACCCACAACCAACAAAGAACCTTCTTGAGGGGTTGTTTCACCCTTATATCCTTGTATTTTGGGCTGGTGAAGTCATCATTTTTACCATAGGTCTGCATGGTGATTAAGATCACCCTTTAGACTTAACAGCTTTCTCCTGTAAAATAAAATGCAGTAAAGATTCTATTTTGGCATGCAAACATCTCTCATTGTAACATTCTGAAGGGTCCAGTGGGCTGTAATTGATTCAACAAAAAATTATAATGTATCCACAGCCAAACCTTGACTAAGAAATTTGGGAGTTTCTATTTTTGAAACACTGCTCACCTGAGAATAATTCTTCCAGATTGTGAATACTGAGTTGGTAAGAGAATTTGGCATTTATTGGTTTCATTTTAGCATTCAACATACAAAAAATATGCCTTCTCTACATGAGATAAAATAAAACAAAAAGTTTAAATAAATAAAATAATTTCATTTGGCATGCCAGCACTATAACTATTAAATCAAACAGCTACTCTCCTGTCTATATACATGCATGAAAAGTTCTAAATTCAATTACTGCTTGAATCTCTGTTTTGGTAAGCTGTATCTCAAAAGGGTTGGAAACGCTTTTCAAAGTTATCTGAATTCATATCTACAAAACATTTTCTCCTTGTTTAACTTCTTTTCAATATTTAAGTCTTGCTTAAAATGGTTAAAGGCTAAATATTGCTTATTAGAATGGTTAAAAAAATGTGTTTCTAATTTATGATACTTGAAAGTTCTTGTAATTTAAAATTGAATAGAGTTTTAGATTTTAATTTTGGACCTAATTCAAGTCAGAGTAGGTGTAAATAATTTTTTTCTGTACTGTATCTAATTCTATTCACATCTTTATGTTAACAACTGAAGTTCTTTTATCAATTAAACTGTCCTCCTGTGTTGTGCAGTTGGTAAAGTGTATTAGGCACTATACCTAAGTACTGTAAATGAAATGCTTTAATTGATTTTGTAGGTTCATTCCATCAGAATGGAATATAGATACTAAAAAAGACATGTCAAGGTCACCTTTGGCATATGGATAAAACAGATATCACCACCCAGAGCCATCCACTTATTGTGTTCTTTGAATACAATAAGTATTCAGAGAATTGAGAACTGATATTTTCTATTTTGTATAAACTCAATCTGCTTGGAACGAAGTAATTGTTAGTATAAATACTTGTATCTAATGATGTGGACATGTGTTGCAATTCAACCTTTGTAAAATTGGTTTCTTACTTGCTTACATATTTTTCTTACATTTATTTGTCCATAATAAATTTCTCAATTTATCTAAAAGTTCAGTTATTCTATGATACAATGGTAATTGAAATTACTCTCTAGCACATTACTAGCATGGACTGCTGGTGTTCATTTTTTATTTATGAAGGGACTCCTGATACATCCTTCTCCACCCCACACATTCTTGTGTATATCTTATTTGTTCATAGCTTAATAATGATGGACTACTGTAAGAGGCAAATTAACTACCTGTGGGTCTGACTTTATAAGTCTGCATGCTATGCAAGAAGCTCTTTTCTTGGTTTGGGGAGATTGGGTCTGTTCTTTTGAGAGCCACTGAAAAATTACAGCTGAAAGAGAAGGAGAGGTACACAGCTCATGTTTACTTATTGACATGTTTCAGAGTTGGTGTCGATGTGAGGGTGCATGAGAGAATCCAGGAGGCTTGGGTTAGTACCAGTGACTTGGGGAAGTACATGGGTGGCTGTTTGGACTGCCTAATAGCAGACTGAATTTAGGATTTTCATGGTGGCCTTCTCCAAAATGCTCAAGGGCATGAGGGATGGCAGACAGAAAAGGATCCAGAGTTGTGGTACACAGGTAAGACCACAGTGTAGCAATGACAGGTATTTCACTACATTAGCAACTGAGAAACTTCTTGAGACAGAAGGGACTCATACAGGAAGGACAGACTTTATTTTGATCAAGGTGGAGACAGACTGCTACCTACGAAAATTAAGAAAGTCATGCAAGATTATTTAAACTAGGAACTGGAAAAATGTTGACAAGCGTGGAAAAGCGCTTTGCTCAGATTGATTTGACTTGGCAGTATAACCTGAATGATATGCATCATACCTCTGAAAAGGCCAGAAGGGAAATAAACAGAAATAGAGAAGGCAAGTCAGTTTCCCTAAGATGTCAGCTGACTAGTCTGGGAAAGCTAAGCCAAGGGCAAAACTAACAAAAGCTTCCTTCTACAGCAATTCTAGAAGCCTTTAAAATAATTTTTTGGTTACAAACAGCAACCTTGACAAAATAGACATCTCAGAGGCCTGGTGAAAGGATAATTAACAGGACACAGTGTTGCCAGGCTACAAAGTTTGAAGGGTGACAATAAAATGCACAGGTGAGGGCAATCTATGTGAAGAAAAGTACAAAGTTTAACAGCATAAAAATATCGTGGGAAAACAGAAACACTCTGGAATTATGTGTGGAAATCTGATACTCTAATAATAATTTTTTTAAAAAGTAATAATAGGATCATAGTTTGGACTTTTTAATCTGGAGGATGATAGTGCTCAGGTAATACTGCAAATTTAAAACAGGTTGCAACAGGATGAGATTTTCACTATACATATAAAGACTGTGTCCTTGCTGCCTCAGGACAAGAAGCAGAGTTGTAACTGTTGTATGCAGTAAATGTCCACTTCCCAGAATAAGTAATCTTAGCACTCTTATGAAAAGCTGCCATCTGGGCTTTGTTCCTGAGTAATGTACAGGGCCTAATTCAGATGGTATCAGTTGAAGAGCACTCCGTAACTGCAGCCAGTATAAAATTAGGTGGAATGTTTTGGTAGGCAAGAACAAGCCAGACAAATCCTGAAAACAGAGATTCAATTTCAGGAAAACGACTTACATACAAATGAGGCTATTAGCAAAAATACCCCCAAAATTAATATTCCAAAAAGTCTGTAAGCAGCCTTGTGGCTGTTTGAAAATACTGTATTGGAAGCTCGGGCAAATTGCTCAGAGAAAGAAAACATAATGACCCAGTAAAAGCCCTCTTTAGCTAAACAGAAAACTTAGAAGCTACTGTATAGAAATGATTGACTTATAAACCAGAAGAGTTGCCCAAATGAGGAGAGCAGCAAAATCACAGCATATAATATGTACAAAAGAACTTACATAAAACATAAATGAGTTTGGAAAGATACTCAAATGGATAATAAAAAGGTGTTTAAATAGCTCAGAAGCTGAAAGCCAGCTCATGAAACAGCTGGACCATCTGATGACAAAGTATGTGAAAGTGCCATCTGAAGACACGGTCGCAGCAGAGAATATAAGATTTATTTCCTGTATATTTTTTTTTTTTTAAGATGTTGGGAAGCTTCCAACATGCACTGCATTTTTATGTAGCAGATTGGTTAGGGTAGCTGTATCAATTTGAGCTAAGTATGCAGGAAGAATTTGACTACACAGAGCAAGTTAGATGACAGTAAGCCACCAGGATTAGCAGCCAAGAGCACATCCAAGAGCTGTGAAGGAACTCAAATGTGAAATTGCAGAGCTGCTAGCCAAAATGTGTAACCTATCATTACAAGGAGTTACTGAGTCAGGGGCCTGGAATTGCAAGCCCCATCCACATACAGGGCTCCAGAAAGGTTGACTGAGACTGTCTTTTGTCTGTGGTGAAAATGGAAGAGCTAGTATTAAAGTATGAGATTAGTGAGCACATAGATAAACACAGACGGTAAAGAAACAATCAGCATGGCCTCTGGGAAGGGAAATTCTGCCATGCTAGCTTGTTCTCAGTATGTGGTACATGGATGTAGCTGTCAGGAAAGGAGCCAGTGTTGCCCTGACCTGAAAAAATCCAGGTCCAGGTCATGCGAAAAAGGTAAAGGCTGTTGAAGAAATAGCAGAAAATGTGCAGGACTGACAGGATCACAAAGAGTTCATCTTGCCTGAAGTCAAGGGACCTGCCCACCTTCACACCTGCTGACAACCTTGCCTCCCTTTTATCCCAGTTGGGAACTGGGGAGGGGTTGTTTACAGAGGTGTAGATGCCCAGAAAGCGTGCCTGTGCCCTGCTAGGTGTTAAGCATGAGAAAAAGGTCACTTGTCCTCAACCACCAGGTCAGACTTCTTGACCTGCTCACCTAGTAAAAGAGACCATCAAGTTGGTGTCTTAACAAACTTTTACATTCATTGATTCACTTGTGTTTTCACACAGCTTCATATGCATGAATGTTCTCCCACTAGGGAAGAAAAAAACAACAGGTCAAGAGGTAGCCTTGAAACTCTCACCAATGAAAGTCAACAGTTTTGTTCAAAGATCCTGAAGAACTTTACCAAGACTTCTACTCTAGTTCATAGTGCATCAAGTGACTCCCACAAAGCAGGGACTAATACCAATATATAGGGATCCCTATAGTAGGTTTATGATGTTCCATTTCAAGTACTTTTTCTTGTTGAGTATTTGACCAGATAGGATTATCAAAGGTGCTCTATCACAGGATCATATAGGCCTGATCTGATTGAATCACATCTTCCAGCATGGACATCAGTTGCAGAAGATGGACTTCTCTAGAGTCTTGTGCTGTGGAGAGAACCCAGGAATTTGTACCTCAGTTCTCCCACAACAGGACCACAGTGATCCTCTTACACACTAAAGGCAACATCCTAAACATTGAGAATTCATGCCAGGTGTTGGCATGGTCCAGGCCAAAGTGGTGTCAGAACACATCCAGGTCAGACTTGTCCCAGAACACACAACAAAATCCTGCAGACAGTCTGTCTGTGCATGGAGAAAAGCAACAAAGAGGTTCTGAGAACATGACCACAGTGCATGTCAGCTCCAGCTGATCCTGGTTGTTCTCACTGGCCTTTGGGAGCCTGTTCTACAGGTTGTGATAACCAAAACAAACACATAGAGCAGTAGCCTGCACTAAAGGCCAGCCCTTTTTTATTCATCTGCTCTAAATCCATAAAAGTGGGTGTGTTCTCTGCCAAGAAGCAACAATGTGTTCCTTGGCATGCTGCTTTTTCTCTGAAGTGTAGAAGTGCCTGCCAAGATCTTTGTCTCAGAAGAAATAAATATGGCAGCATATGGCAGTAGCCTACATCCAGATGTATTTCAGGGTCCAGAACTTTTTCCACTTCTCTTGGTGTTCAGTGAAGGGATATGGATTGTTGCAAGGTAAAGCCAGGCGGCTCTCTCGTTTTCCAAATCCTTGCTCTACTGTTTTATCACTGTGTCCTTCTTCTGAGGGAATCTTCTGGTTGCCTATCTACAGCTGCAGCAAAAGAGCTTAGCATTTTCCTCCCCTATGCTCCTGCATCTCTAGTTTCAAGTGACTTGGGAGACATCCTCACATTCCCAAGGAGCTTCTCCACTTACCACAGTCCCTGAAACGTGGGGGGGTTTTGTTTTGTTTTTGTGATACCAGTTGTCTATCATTTCTTTAGGCAAGCAGTTACCAAACAGTCGACATACTGTTTGTCTGTTTTGAACAATGTGATGCAGTGAGACACGTTCCTCAGCAATCCAGTCTTCTAGTCCACAGTTAACTGTTCCATTGGATAAAAAGAGCCTTGATATTATTCAGTTACTTGAAATACCTATTAATTTTAGTCAGATGAAGTAAATTCAAATGAGGTTATTTATTTATATCATCCACAATTGGCAGTATCATGAAAAGTAATTATGAAATACAAGAATAAATATATTACAAACCCCAAATACATTAATTCATTACAGTGTGGTTAAATTTAAAATATCTCTCACTCTCTCTTCTCCTCTTTATCCTGCTTTTTTTCTTCATTTTTTTTCTCCTTTCAGGTGACACATCCTCATTTTGATAAGACCTCCCTATTAGTTCTCAACTTTCCTTAGCCAAAGAGAAAAGTCTTGCCACTTTGCCTAGCAAGATGGACAGTAAGATGCATGTGCAACTTGATATTTAGCTGAGAAAAAAAAAAATAAGACTTTGCTCCCTTGGACCATTATTCAGTTGTGTGAATGCACATTGCAGGTTCATTTCCAGCTTCTCCTCCACCAAAATCCCAAAGTCTTTCTCAGCTAGACTGGTTTCAATTTGCTCATTCCCCAGCCTGAACTGATACTGAAGATTGCCTCCACTCAGATGCAGGACCAAGGTTGGCCTTCACCCTGTTGAACCTCATGACCTTCCCATTGACCCACTTCTTGAGCATGTGCACGTCCCTTTGGATGGCAGCCTGTCCCTCAGATATGTCAACTGTGCCACTCAGCATGGTTCAGAAGTCACTATGTTTCCATAAATTAGGCCTATTTCTGAAATTCAGTGCCAGCAGACACATAGCAGGCATAATTGAGCAATCACTTGTCTTTTCAAAAACTGATTTTTAAATCATTGGATTTTAAAAGAATAAGAAATAATTGGATACTGATGCCTTTCCAGGACATAGGGAACATAAGTGATGAAAAAGTATTCAAAAGAATTAAATTTTCCATTTTTCCGTTTTGACTCTCACTAACATCTGATGTCTTGGCATGCTGAACACTGCCAGGGGCAGAGATTCCGGGATAAGCCACACAATCCTCATGAATCATCCATAAAAGTAATTGTTAGGAGAAAGATCCTATAAAATGGGTTTTCAAAACAATGACATGAAATGAAATGAAATTAAAATTGAATAAATGTACAGTGAGAGAACCAACCTATCCTTGAGACAATTAGAATTTCAAGGCATCTTTTTTTATTATAAATATAATAACAGGACAGGATGTGGTGATACTGTTCCCTGCAAAATGAAGCTTGAAGAATACTGTAAGCAATAATGAAAAACAATGAGTTCACCAGCATCATCTTCCTGATTTCGTTTATAGGTTGAGCTTATAAAATTCTGTAGCTGAGCATAAAATTTTGTAAGTTCTTTTTAAATGGGAACATTATTAAATTGGCAGTTAATCATGAGCAATACAGAAACAAGTGAAGGTAAATATAATAGTTTTATGTGCATAATAGGCTGGGAATCCACATACTCCATGGAATGGAGCTAGAGATGTGTCTGAAGGATAGGTGGCAACACAGGTATAAAGGTACCAAGGGAGGAGATACAGAGATATACAGGTGACTAAATCATAGGTTAGAGATGTAGGCAAATCTAAGCATTTCTTAATTGCAACAGGAGATAAGTAAAATTGCTGGAAAGAATTCAAGAAGAACATTCTCTTTAAATAAACCAGTTTGGTTGAGTGGACTTCTTTGTTAAACTGATGAAACTGAGGTGTTTTAAAACTGCTACCAAAATGGCTAATCAGTCTTCTGGGAGGGAAGAAAAAAAAAAAAAAGAGAGAGAGTTTGTAAATGCAGATGAAGAAAGAACAGGAAATGCATTCAAAAGCTGTCATTTACTTTGTTGCCTGGAGACACTGTGAATCATCAGAAAAGTTGGAGATAGGCTTACGGGGGTAGTATGCTGTAAAGCACTTGTCCTTTTTTCACGTTCATAACTTACATAAGTGGGTGCCTTTAAATTCTTTTTCTAGTATAGTTATTTAAAGATTTAGCTGCAGCTGGAAATAAGATGCAACTGTATTAATGAAGTTCCCTTTCAGCATGGATTTAGAATATGAATAGCTTCAGAATTTACACAGCTTTGCAGGGTTCTACCGTTAATTTCTATGTTACTCAGGATTATGAGCATTATGCATTTAGTTTGTAATGAATGTGAACTATTCTCAAAGAAATTACAATTACTCCTCTAAAAAGTTTGGTGGCTACTCTCCAATAATGAGTGCATTAAAGTTCGTAGGCAATAAAAGCCCTTAGTGCAAACAAATGATAAGTATTTTAACCAGTTACATTGCTACAGCAGCATTGCTTCCACACAACTTTTAACAACATTGCACAACTTCCTTACATTGGGAATGGTCACAGACTCCCACCATGATATCTGCTTCGTTGGCCTTTCCCCTGATTCTTACCCATAAACACTCTATACTACTGTCACCATCATCAAGCTCTGGACAATTGAAACCACCGTGAATATACACGGATGCCCCGCTGCCTGTCCTTCCTTGCCTATCCCTGCTGAAGAGTTTGTAGCCAGTGATTTAGTCATTAGTTTATAGTCAGTGATTTCTGACTTTTGTGATAGAAATAATGATCTTTTTTTTTGGCAGAAATCTGCAGAAATCACAACTCATAAATGCCAAGTCAACATAATGTTGTGAGAAAAATGTAAATTGTTTCTAATTGTTTTGAAGCTGCTTTAGTAGCTCAGATAGGGAATCAATAAAGGTTTATTTCTGAGTAGAAGGTCAGTTGGAGTGGGATATTTCAGGTCAGCCATCTGCCCAGTATGACAAAGGAAAATGCTTTGAGCAGAACTCATATATCTTTTTCCCACGGCCAAGACTGTAAGACCAGATTTGTATTTACAGCCAGGTCAATTGATATGAAAAAGTGCACAGTCAGATTTATGCCTTGAGGGCAACTATATTATATTTTATTCACCCCGAAGAAAGGAAAAATAAAAGAAGATGATATAAAATGAATGTTCCATTTTAATGGAGCATTGCTACAGGTGCCCAGCTCATACACTTTGTAAGTCACTCTACACAATTCATCTGATCAACCTGCATATTACTGGTAAATGAGTTTGTCAGTAGTATCAGGACCATGGGATCACATTTTGAGTGAGCTCTCCCTTGATAGATCTTACTTGCTAAGAGAAAATAATAAATTTATTATTCTTAGAATGGTTGTCAAAATATCAATTTGCATTCACTTAACCAAAAATAAATTAATTCATATGTTAATTTTAACCACCAGTTCAAGGAAGTGTACTGGAATGAAAAGCACACATGCCACAGAGTCACTACCATTTTATGCTTAATGAATGGTGTCCTTAGAACTAAAAATTGGAAACTAAATACAGTTTTGATTATCACTATCCTCAAAAAAAGAGGAGGAAAGTATCAGGGGTGGAACCAAGGCAGGGAGCCCTGAAACAGCCCTGCACCTGATAGTCCTATTCACCTATCATGTGATAGCACTGATAAACTATTTAATATCTGCTGCTTTTATTTGGCATTATTTCTTCATGGAGTGATATCTTGTAGCAGTGCATTGTGCTCTGGCTGAATATGTTTCATTTCCTTTGCACATGTCTTGCTGCCATGAAAGATAATAGAAAAATAAAACTGCCAGGGTTCTACCTCCTGCCAGTTTTGAAAGAATTTAGAAAAAAATTAGCAGAATTTAATCTTAAAAACTTTCATTATGTTCTGCCATCATGATGTAAACTGAAACAATTCATCCATCAAACAGTTCATTTTAACGTAATGCTAATCATGCTTCACCAAAATCCTCTTAAATCTTACGCCGGCCTTAGAATATAGTCAGTGTTTTAATGTTATGAGGTTTGAAAACTTTGATCAGGAGAGCTAGAAGTATTTTGAGAAACAGCAGTTGAACGCCAGCCTTAGATCAACATGAGACATTCATAGCCAGGAAAGAGGAGCAGCAAAGAGGAAAGAGCTGAGACAGGTGGAGACAATTTTAAGGAAATTTGGTAGATTTGGCTTCTGTTTTCTCTTTTAAAAAACTCATAACTTTAAGACTTTGCATTAGATAATCCTGAAAAGCTTTTGAATTGTTATATCCAGGAATTTTATTAATAAGAATAGAGGTGAAGCAAAATAAAAGATAATACGTTTCTCTGTCATTAGCTGTGTGCATACCGTGCTTTGAAAATACATAGTACTTTTGTACATACTAAAGTCCAAAAATTGCAGCTATTTTTCAAAGGAGTTGAAAATAAAAAAAAAGTGAAAGCAAATCTTCTAGCTATGAATAGATAAATAAATGTAGGCCCAGAAATATTTTACTTGCTTTTTAACAGAAAGTCAAAAATTCAGTTTCATTTTATTTTTGCTAACTGCCATTTTCTGCCAGTTACAATATCTGATGATTTCAGTCTCTCAGCTTTTCTTCCTCCTTCTTCACCAGCTCTTGGAATGAATGAGTAGGTTTGGGTAAGAGCCTTGTGGATTAGAGACGGCTGAAAACAGAGCATTTCAAGTTGGAGAAAAGTATCAATGTGAGAAATAAAACTGTAGAAACACAGAGTTTTTACACACACTTTTTTGCATATAAATATCAGCAGTAACTGCTTCCCCACCCCCTTCTCCTTTTTTAAATACTATTTATTGGCATCTATTTTTGGAAATAAAATGCTTTCCTAAACTTCTAGTCTCTGTTGTTTTTCTCTTAGATACATACCTCATAGATTTGTGCAATTACACGCAGTTACAGAAATCTATTCATTTTGGCTTTAAATACACAGAAAAGATGAAGTCTGACCGCTTGGGGTCTCCAGTCCACCAGGTAAAGGACATCAATTACTTAAACAGCTATGACAGGAGCTAGTAAGTAGTCTGGTTCATAAAACCATGGAGCAAAAGGCTATGCCCTCTCTTTTCAATTGCCAAGCAAACCTGACAGATTTCACAGAATGTGACAGAGTAATTATTAATCCATTATTATTCCACTTTTATAATATAATTCTTATTATGATGAAAATTTTGAAGATAAAATGTAAGAATGAGAAAAGTCTACATATTTCACCCAGCAGGTATTAATTATCCACAAACTGTATAGATTCCTGGCATTTACAGAGACAAATTCCTGTATTTTTTGTTCCAATCTGTTTAATATGTGTAAACCTTGGATCTAAGCTCAAGGCTTTTAATGGCTTGTTTGACTTGCCTCTTAAGTAAGAATAAGAGACAATGTACAAGCTTGGATTGGCTATTTTTTTTTGCCCTCAGGCTTATCTAATTTTCTGGAGATTTTCATTAACTGTATGATCATCCGGTCTGGAACTCAAGAATATAAACAACCTTAATAATAAACACCAATCCTTAAATAATGTATTTTCCACATGTATAAATCATGGAATACTTCTCAGCAGGAGAAGTCTGTGCTCATGCATCTAGAAGCTAAAATCTTTCACAGCTTTCCCAACTCACCAATCTACTTTCACTTATACTTTCACAGTAACCACACGCACACAGAAGAAAACGATGCCATCTTGCTGTTCACTCAGTGTGTGTGCTACAATTTCTGTTGGTTTAACTTTCTACCACTCAGTCTGAGTCTTGTACTCTTCCTATTTTGTAAACTGGTTGTCACAGTAGACTTCCTTCTGCATTGGCTCTTAGGCTTTATTGTAGGTTTGAAACCCGTTAATAACTGACTAATAAGATGTCTACCACAGACCATTAAAATCCATTAACATGTATGTGAAAAATCTTGAGTGAAGCCAGTCACAAGTCACATGACATTACCACTTTATCACTCTCAAAGGCAAAAATCTTCCTTTTGTGTACCAGCATCACCGCTAAAATTCTTAGTGTATCACTGACCCCACGAAACCCCAAAACTAATATAAAAAACTTGAAATTACAATGATTTCATCTTCACCATAGGAATAGAACCAGTAATTATTCTTAAAACACTAAGATAACAACACAAAATGTGTGTCTATGGCAACCAGATGACCATTAATCCTTTTCTGAACAGTTTAGAGTTTCCAATTTAGGTGCCCAAATCTGGGTTTTGTAGCTTTTCCCCTGAGATCAGAAGCTAAATCTTAGCTCCTATGAATATGCATGAAGATCCTTCAACATACTCCTGCATGTGAAATAGTTGTCTGTTTTGTGAGTGAACAGTTAGTCCCTGGAGAAAATAAAAATAATTATTTTTGTACAATATGTTTGGTAGTAAAAGCTTCTTTTTCTTTACCTCCATTATTTCTTCTCTGCACAGATAACATTTGAATTATATTTTTTTCCTTATGACATTAAAAATATTTTTATTCTTATTGAGATATTTGGAAAAAAGTATAAACATTCCTTTAGTTTTGCCTAGAAATCAATATGATCTTGAAATGTTATTCACTTCATTTTCTGCTGCCATTTTTGTAATTGTGATTCAGCACTCTTAAAGAAAAAAAAAAACACAGCTAAAGAAACATAGGCCATCTGTATAATATATTCTGAGCAGAATCTTCCTGTTACAAAAAAATTTTGAAAAAACCCAGTATCTTTAATTACTACTGCAAATGGTGCAACAATTTCTCTCCACAGAATTCAGCCTGGGCCAGCCATCATTTTCAGATCTCTTTTTGGATGCAGACAGTTGTACACTCACATCTGTGTTTAACAGGCAAAGGCAAACCAAAACAGAACCATGCAAATTACAAGCACCGCTCCTGTGTCCACTCAATTTCCTAAGTGTAAACCTAACCCTAAGTGGAGCAGTAAAATCAGGATTTTGCTGAGGCTCAAGTGGCCAGCCCATAGGCTGTGCCAAGCAGCAAGGTGTGGGGAGAGCAATGATGGGGCGGTGCCGTGCTCCCCTTGAGTAGTTGCCTTTTGGAGTTGCAGTGTCCCTGGAGCTCTGGGCTTTGTGGCTTTTTCTAGGCTAACCCTAAGCGTAACCCTAAAGGGAGCAGTCAAATCAGGCTTTTGCTGAGGCTGAGGTACCTACCATATGGGTGGTGCTGTCTTGGTTTGAAAGACAGGTGGGAACCTCCCTTGGAATGGAAAGTGTGACCACCTTCCCTCCAGATTATTATAACTGTGAAATTATGCAGCTTTCACGCAAAGATATGGGGAAAGGATTAACAGTTCTTTACCAACATTTATACACATAACAAGACAAACAAACAACAACAACAGCAGCAACAAACAAAACCAGCAGAAAATAGTGGGGTTGGGCAGAGGATCTCTCCTTCGGATAGCTCGCTGCAGATGCCTGGTCCTGGGGTTGGGCATGCAGAGGCAGCGGCCCCATCAGGGGACTGTGGGCTACAGGCAAAGCAAGCACTGGCTCTTGGCTCCCAAGCAGCAGAGCAGCAGAGAAGTAAGCCGACCAGCCCCAGCTACAGTCCTGAGGGAAAAAGAAAAAGAAAAAGAAATGGACAAAAAAAAAAAGGAAAAAAAAAACCCACAAAAAAAACCCCAGCAGTAGGAGAGATGTGCTGCCATGGCTGCTGGATTGCTCACCCCCACCCAAAGGAAGCAGCAGACGCTGGCCCCCAACACTTAGAGCATCCTGGGCAGTGCCTCAACTATCATGGTACTCCTAGAGCCAGGGTAGGCAATGACCATTCCAGAAATAAATAAATAAATAAAAAAAAAAAACAAAAAAAAAAAAAA
>VXBQ01017281.1:761378-785325 GCA_013400175.1 Phainopepla nitens
AAATCAAAAAAAAAAAAAAAAAAAAAAAAAAAAAAAAAAAAAAAAAAAAAAAAAACAAAATGGATATGCCCTATAAACCATCCCAAAGACAGGTGCCAAGAAGCAAGATGCTGAGGAAGCAATGTTGAGGCAGTGCCATGCTCTGTCCCTGGAGCTCTAGGCTTTAAGGTTTTGTACAGCCTAACCCTAAGGTGAGAAATAAAATCCGGCTTTTCTGAGGCTGTGGTAGGAAGCCTATGGTTGGTGCCAAGAATCAAGATTCTGAGGGAGCAATGTTGGGGCAGTGCTGTGATTCCCTTGCATGTCTTTTGCAGATGCAGTTTCCCAGGAGCTCTAGGTTCTGTGGGTTTCTAAGCCTAACCTAAAGGCAACTCTAACAGCAATCAATGAAGAAAAGCAGACTATTGTTGAGGCAGAGTTTCATACCCCATATTTGATGCAAGGTATAGAGAAAGCAATGTCGGGGCAGTGCCGAGCTGCCTTTGGCATGCATTTCACAGCTGCAGTGTGCCTGGAGCTCTGGACCTTGTGGCTGTCTGAGCTCTAACCCTAAGCAGAATCCTAACCCCAGGCGGAGCAGTAAAAGCAGCCTTGGGCTGAGGCTGGTGCCAAGCAGAAAGGTGTGGAGGGAGCAATGCTGGGGCAGTGCCATGCTCCCATTGGTATGTCCCTTACAGCTGCAGTGTGCCCGGAGCTCTGGGCTTTGTGGTTTTCTAAACCCTAAACCAAAGCTTATGCCTAATCCTAAGCAGAGCAGTAGAAGCAGTTTTTTGACTAGTCCAAGGATTGTGCCAAGAAGAATGATGTGGAGAATGGTGTTAGAGGAGTATTGTTTTTATTAAATTGAACGGAGAGAAAACTGCCAAAATGATACTTGCTGATATCGCAAAATCAGGAAAGAAGTCAAGCAAAGAAACAAGAAGAGAAATTGAAGAAATGAAATGCTAAAAAATCCCAGAAAATTCTGAACCGGAGTGAAAACAATAAAAATGAATGGAATAACATAAAGAGCAGGGAAAAGGACTGAAGTTTGTGCAATTGATCCTCAATGAAATCTTGAAATCAGACAACAAAGTGTAACAAACACTCTGGACAGAGAGAGTAAACAAATAAAATGCAACTGAAAGAAAATATTAAAATTTGGAAATGAAGTGACTACCACAAAATGGACTGAGATGAAATGAGGTGCAGTGAAAAGGACCAAAATTACTCACATTGAAATAATAAAATCAAGGAAGAAAGGTAAACAAAGAGACAGGAAAAGAAACTGAAGAAATGAAATGCTAATAAAAAAGAGAGAAAATTCTGAACTGAAGCGAAAACCATAAAATGGCATGGGATTACGTGAAGTGCAGGGAAATTGGACCAAAGCTTGCCCAACTGATTTTGACATGTTGTATTACTTTTGGAATAATTCTTCACTTTAACATAGAAAGATGGATAATCTAAAACCAACTCAGTATATGAGAAGGAGAGGAATGATATAAACACAAAGCCAGTTTCTGCTTAGCAAGGACAAACAAAAAACTTAAGAAAAAGAAAGGCCTCAGATATTTCTAATTCTAAATTTCCTTCTCAGATACATTAGAGTGGGACTGGTTGCTGATTAGATACAGTAATATCAACAGGAGTTACAGCTACTGCATAATACAGAGGACTTGGACAGTGACCTACAATGCTACTTCATCACCTGGGTTGAATCATCTCAGCCAATATTAGCCACCTAAAAATTAGCTGCCCAATCTACGCTAGTGATGTGGATTCCTTCAATGGAGATAAATGAACCTCTTCAGTGCTACTATTCTCATCCCTAGGTAGGTATTTGCAGTGCATAAGATGAATTGCCCTTTGGAGATGCTTCACTTTGTGAATTTATCTACGTTATTATGATAGATCAGGTACCTACATGTTAGGTGGGTAAAGCTGGATATGATAAAATTCATGCTTATGCATTTGATAGTAATGGCATTCTTCTGTTATTAGCACAAATCCATGAGGGCATATCTTACTATCTTACTAAAAGATACCTTGGGAACCAAGGCAGAGAAATTTGTGAGGAATAATTTTGCCTGAGAAGACTGATTTTCTCCAGAGAAGCAGCTAAGCAGCCACTAATACAAAAATCTCTCCACACCTACTGCAAGTCACAGCAGTTATAAAAGACTGGGAGCAATACCTACCATCTGTGAGGTTTAATAACATCAAAAGATCATCTAGGCAAAAGTTGTCATATAGCAGCATAATGTAGAAGAGTAGCAATACCTAAGAAAGCACATATTATTATTGCTGTTCTTTTTTCTCCACTCATGAAAAAATAGGCACTTGAAATTCTTAGAACAGTATTTTATTCCTGTGGGACATGAACTGTAATTTTGCATTTGACTGACAATGCTAACATACCTTTTGCAATAATAATTTATAGACAGTAAATTAAACAGTATAAAAGTACCTACTTTGAACAAATATGAAATGCCAGTTTTGCCCAGTTGCATGTGGTGTTAAAAATTGATTTTTTTTTTCCCCTCCAACAATTCAGAAGTGTTTCTTCATAAGTGGTGGTGTTGACTCTGTGCACTTACATGTACATTGCACGTAGGGGACTAAATCCCTTCCACTTAAAACATAAAGCAGTAGATTAGTTGTTAAGAAAGCTGTTTAAGCAAATACTGATATTAGAGAAAAAGAAAATGTAAGAATAGAATGCATTGCATGAAGCCAATACAATAAGAAAACTGTGGATATTGTTTTTTCTGAAGAGTAAAAGAAGATTACATTCGATAAAATCATACATGAAGCTTTTTTTAAACACTTAAGAAAAACTGATATAAGGAATGATATGTAACAAAATGTAGGACACACAAAGTAATTTTAAAATGAGTGACTGCTACACGCATTTTAAAGATGTACGACTTCAATCAATTACATGTCACTATGACACAAGCAAAAAATCTCTTGCAGCATTTTTTTAGTGTTTAAAGATATCTTGAAAATTCTATTGTCATTGAAAGTTCCTTTGAAATGTTCTTTTCCTCACCATTACCTACTCCATGGTGTTTTGACAGATCTTCTCTGCTTAGCTGTAGTACTGATTAAAACAAAGCTGTAATTTTGCTAAGTATAAGACAAGCAAATACTATTCAGATTAAAGGGAAAAAAAAACAGTGCTAAGGGTGAGAAGAGATTAATTTTATTTCACAGAACATGTTTTATAGTGCACAATTTGAAACAAAAATGTAGCACTTTTATGGAATTTATTCCTCTTTTTTACGTATTTTCAGAGAATTACCTGTTATCTGCATTAGGATTGTTTCAGTTTTGCTTTCTCTTATAATACCATTGAATTTGTTCATATTTCTAGAAAAGTACAAGTGCATTTTTAATAATGAAAAGGGTGATTTGGACAATAACATCACAATTTTTAAAGTAATCTTACAATTTAACTTTCAATTCTGTGGTAGTCTTGAATTTTTTTTTAATAACCTGATACATTCTGAGGTCAAGCATAACTCGGGAAACGTCTGTTTCAGGGAATTAATTTAGAAGTTGGCCTTGGAGGAATAAATACTATGATTAGTGGTTTTTACTTTGTGAGTTTACTTTTGATGAACATAGGTGTATAACAGGCATAGTTTTAAAAAGGTTTCTAGACAGACAGGCTGCTAAAGGACAGAAGACAATAAGGTGACAATATTGTAATAGAGTCATAGAATCATGTAGGTTAGAAAAGACTTTTAAGATCATCAAGTGTAACCATTAACACAGCACTGCCAAGTCCAACCCTAAACCATGTCCCCAGGTGCAACATCTGCACATCTTTTAAACACCTCCAGGGATGGTGACTCAACCACTTCTCTGGGTAGGTTTTTCTAATTCTTGCTCCTAATGACTGGTCAAAAGCATAATCACTACATGACATTTGTTCCTCATCTGGCATGACCCTGAAGCATTTTCAGAACTAAGACTCATTAGTCATTAATCTCATCTGCAGGTTATTAAGTATCATAATTGCCAGAATTCATGATGATCAAAATATTTTCAACTGAGGAGAGGAGAGAGCAGGAGAGAGTTTTTGAACTGCTATGCTTGGCGACGACTTAAAGGTCTTAAAAATGGATTTAGCTCTTGGAACAAACTCTTTTGGTAAACTTGGAAAATGTATTGCCTGTCTGCCTAAAAGCATAATGAGAAATAGTAGTAGTTATGTCTAAAAAACTTGGCAGCTGCTGTGGCTGTCTTTAAAGGCATGAACACCTTACCTCAAAGGTAACGGTTCTTACATCAGTCATGGCTCAGGGGTAGGCACTTATGAAACATGCAATTTTAAGTTTTGAGCCCTGGTTAAAAGAACGCCTTAATTTACAATAGTGCTTAAATTTGTGCACTTGTCTGACAATTCATTCTTAGCTGGACTGAATGAAATTAAGTGATAGACTGTAAGGAGGACATACAAAAGATTTTAACAGCTGTTTAAATTACAATTACTTGTTATTTAATTCCTCAGTATTCCATCCAAAACTTGGTGCTTCAGAAGAACTTGTGCTATTAATAGATTTTTTCAGTGTAAAATACAAATGTATCTTAGAGATTTTAATAAACATTTACAAGTGGTATATTTGTGACTTGATGCAGAACATGTAGCATTCAGCACTCTAACGAACTTTAATGGTTGCCTGAAAATCTGGAAATAATTCAACATATAACTGTCTAAAATAAATGTCCTCTAAGGGGACTTTTCCACTAAAGCTTTTTGACAGAGTAGCAGAAGTATAGCTCTTTATTTGTTATTTTGTGTACACCCACACAGTTCTCAAACTGAAGTTTAATTCTCTTACACCAATGGACTGCTTTTTATGAGATAATGTACTAGATGTAATTACCATCACAGGAGCTTTGGTTCAAAGTACTGCAATGTTTTTAATGCCATCCTGTTCATCATTTAAGCAGACAGTTAAAATACATATTTATATAATCATTAAAATTTAGTTGAGCAAAAGACTCATCTAGCTCTATTCTAGCTTGAAAACAAGGATGCTCTAAGAAGATGCTTTTCTTTCCTTCTTGGTATCCTGAAATTCACAAACGGCTGCTTTCTTATTTTGCAGGATGTCACAGCTCTTCCTTTTTCCTGTTAAAGTAATTTTTTTTTTCCAGTAGTAAAATCTGATTATCACATCCAGACATATATCTCGTGGCACTCTGACTCCAAGTCCTCAAATACCTGATTTCTCAAAGGATTATATGTGTAGGACAAAGGAAGGTTGAGGAGAGTAAGATTAACAACCATATTCGATTTCAGCAATTTACTTTCATGGATTTATTCCTGCAAGAGAATTAGAAATCAGGTCCCCTAGACAGAGAATCTGGCAGGCATTATGTGGAAATTTCCTGTTCTTGACCATTTAATTAATTCAATGGAGTTGATAATTCTAATTTATTTCTTCTCTGGTTTTCTGAATATTCTGCTTCACCCATGGAGAGAAGAGATGATCTCTTTTTGCATCAGTTCTGGAAATACTATTTGTTACTTTTAGCTATGGATTTATTGCTAGATGGAGACACAAATTTGGAAGCTTTTCACATTTTGAAATTTCACCTCTGTTCTACATTTCAGCCTGTCATCCAGTGAATTTATCAGTGTCATTTATGTCTTGCAGTTGTGAATTTTTACCAAAGCCTCAGGCATTGCCATAAAGAGTCCAATTAAAATATGTTCAATGTATTTTGAAAATTTGACTTTGCTGCAGTTAAAAGCATGAATTACACTGAATCACCTGAAGAACTTAATAATTTGTTTTAAAAGAGATTGTTGATGTACTCTATTGAGTTTCATGCTAATTAATTTGATAAAAAAAATCATTTTGAGAATAGGGCTTAAGTTTTCAAAATTACCTCTAATTCTAGGTATATAAATTAAGTGAAAGTGACTAGATGCTTAGGTTAGTCAAGAACTCGCATCTCTAAGCTGCAGCTATTCCTTACCTATGACAATCAGGACAAACCATCCAAAGGCATTCCCATAATCTAAGACTAACAATTAAACAAAACAACAGCAAAATCAAAACATCAATATATATATTTCAAAATGTGGGATGCAACCAAGACTCTGAAATATTGCTTAGAATATTCTGGGTTTTTAGGATTTATACTGCATTATTGAGCATTATTATGAATAATGAATAGAGAGATAAAAAGATAGGGTACTTGAGAGTGTCATTTAAGCCCACCTTCCAATGAACGTTTGGACCAGATGATCTTTGAGGTCCCATCCAGCCTGGACTGTCCAATAATTCCATGAGTAGTAGATTGTGAGAGGTAGATACAGTTTCAGTGAGATATGTAAATAAAATCAAAATTTTTTGAGGAAAATGATTTAATGACCTGGATCCTGAAGATAGGTTATTCCAGTCATAGTGAAATATGTGGAATAGGAAAGCCTGCATTGAGAGTAAAACATGCTTTAAAATGAAGGCTTAGGTTCTTCAGCCTACTATGCATACTCTGCTCAGAAATAAAGGGAAGGAAAACCAAGATCTTCTATATTGGTGACAATAGTATTAGTATTATTATTAGTACCATTGCTGATATAATTAGTACCATAATTATCATATAATATATTGTCACTATTATTAATATGATCATCACCATCATTACCATTTAACGTAATATCTTGAAGAGAGTCAGAGCTGTAAAATATACTGGTTTGTGGTCTAAATAATGAGTTACAGAGATACTGATAATACTTTTACAGTGGCTACTGGGGCACATTGTGGATTATCTTTTGAACCCACATCCTAAAGAGCATGCATACCCACATACCCTTCTCAGGAACAGATCCTCAGTCAGGCTCTGTGGACTGGGAGCTGAACTTGAACTATGAAATGCTTGGCAGAGGGTCCTCTGGGAGCTTGAAGGAGTGCCACTGTCATCCTAAGACACAGGTTTTTTTATTTGTGTGGGCTTTTTTTGGAATCTGAAATGTCCCAAACAATGTAAGGCCTGTGCTACCTTCCCAAACAGCGAGGTGCTTATGCTGTGAACCAGGAGCTTGGAGGACTGCAAGGACACACAGCCCTCTGGCATTGTTTGGGAGGACAGAGTACAACCACAGCAATTGGATTTTAGTCACTTGCTTTGTCAACTTCCAGGTGGAAAGTACCTTCTCAAAAAAAACATGGATAGGCTTTGTTTTGGTAGGAACTCCTGCTTCATACCAAAAGAGAGCTTGAGAGTCAACCAATGCTCATGTATCAGGACTGGGACGTGAAAACAAGATCAGGAGAGATAATAAAAATATAGGCTGCTGGGAACGATGCAGATGATACAGAATGTGCCTTTTCCCACCGTTCACTGATATGAGTTGCTGCTTAAGAATATTGAGCTATTGCAGCACTCTAATCTGTAAAAAGAAGCTTGGAAGAAGACCATGTCTCAGTTGTTAGTGCCTCCAAAGTTTCTAGGCTCTGATATTCTACCAAATTAATGGTGTACTGGTTTTGGCTGGGATAGAGTTAATTTTCTTCTTAGTAGCTTCTATGGTGCTGTGTTTCGGGTTTAATACGAGAATAATGTTGATAAGACAATGAAGTTTTAGTTGTTGCTAAGTTTTGCTCTAGTCAAGGACTTTTCAGTCTCTTACTCTGCCAGTGAAAAGGTGCACAGTAAGCTGGGAGGAAACATGGCCAGAACAGCTGATCTTAATTGGACAAAAGGATTTTCCATACCACAGAGTGTCATGCTCAGTACATAAATGGAGGGGACCTTGCTAGGGGGTGATTGCTGCTGGGGAATGGGCTGGGCATGGGGCAGCAGATGGGAGGTGATTTTATTGTGCATCACTTGTCTCTTTCTGTTTTTTTTCTTCCCTCTGTCTTTCCTTTACATTGTTATTACTGTTATTATTGTTGTTATTATCATTAGTACTATTATGTTTATTATTTTCTCCAAGGAGAAAAGATAAACAGAAAAATATAAATAGGTGATATGTATTTAAAATATGAGAAACATAGGAATAAAATGAAGTATGTGACATCTTATCAGTGCTCATGGCTGCTTTTTGCTCATCTGGACTATACCTAAGTACTGACTCATCATTATTTCAGATTTTCATTCTATGGCATTTTCAGCTGCACATTACCATACTTCATCTTCTTGCACAGATTGGCTCTCATTCTTGATAAATATATCTTTCATACTGCAGCATAGTCATATTACAATTCTTTAGAGAGTGTTCTAATTCTGCTATTTCCCCCATCCTTTCCACACACAAAAGCTCTTCTTGCCTTTCCTGGATAATCTGACTTAGTGCTAAAATTGAGACCAATGAGTCAAACTCTTTCCTGTTTGCTTGCTTGTAGGAATCCAATTTTCTAATCAATCTGTTTGCTTAGGACTATTTTCAGGACACCTATTACCTTCATAGCGACATTCTTTTATCTGAGCATTTATACATAGCAATAGATCAGATCCAGTCTTGTAAAAGAATTTCAAAATCCTCATATGATAGAAATGCAACATAGATATGTGATAAGCAATCATAAATGTTTCTGGAAAAAAACCCACTGTTTTCCAAAATGTGAGCTTTTGTTAACTTATTTGGAAGGCCACAGCAAATGTGAGCTATTTGCATTGTTAGCAGACAGTAACATGGAATGTTACACAGGTGATCACAATGAAATTGAATTTTCCAACAATTAGCAAATAAAATGTAACTGAGGATACTACAAAAAAAAAAAAAGAAGGAAAAATCCATGGAAGAGAGATTTTCCTGGTATCAGTATAATAGTGGCTGGCAAGCATTCATGTTCTAAAGCCTTTGACACAATGACAATCACTATAATGTTACCAGGAAGAGATCAGTGCAAGTTACTAAGAGTGTTAGCTTTTTGCACCAATAGGGGTTGCCTATGAAAGGCTGCGTGGTGTTTCACACCATTTCATTCAATGCCTTCATTCTGGAAAACACTGATGTTTCATGTGCAACCCAGATGCTTCAGCTAAATACAATACCCCTCACCAGGATAACATGTCTTGCATGGGGACTTGTTACCTTGACAGTTTAAAACTGCCTGTGAAATTACTGAGTGATGCGGAGAATGGGCCTTAACCTACCCTGTGATCAGATGCTGCCTCTTACACACCTCAGTGCTGTCAGGATCATTTAATCTTCCTCCGTGGAAGCCAATGCTATCTTGAGATATATTCATCCTAACCTCCTTGGTGACTGTGTGGGCTCCTGGGCACAGAGAGGATTGTGGGCAGAAGTGAGACGAGAGCACCTGCATCCTGCAGACTGCCTTCCACCCTGGCAGCCACATGCTCCACACTGAGTACCCATTATCACCAGAATGGCTGGATTGCTGGTACAAGACAGGTGTAGCACAACACTCTGTTATGTCTTTTGTAGTTCTAATTGCTAGTTTCTGGAAAGAACAAGAAAGATTATTATAGCTAAATAAATATGTATGGAAATCCCTTTACAGCTTTAGATGAGAAACTGAGTAAAATGCTTTTCCACAGATCAGTAATATCCACAGATACGAGCCAGAACTTTATTTTTCAGCATAATTTTCATGGTACTGAGTCTGTTATTTCTAACATCTCCATGAACTGGTTTCTTATAATTGAATGAAAGTCACTGTGCATTCACAACCCTCTTTTTTCATAGTTGTCAAGGGAAAGAGGAAGACTGCTTGGTTCTGAATTCACTAAGTGCTTTATTTTTACAAAGTGTCAGTTTATCAGATCACCTGATATCACATTCTCATCACGTCCAAAGTTGTAGAGATTTGAGCTCATAGTTCAGTTCTGAGAAAGCCCCTCAGAATATTCAGCCACTTCTGAGGGTGGTTACCCTCTGCAATGCAGGGCATAAAATGTTACATCTTGTACTAAGGTTTTTCACATCTTTGGGCAATTTGAAAAATAAAGTTTTTTTCTCGTGCTTTCAGTTTTGGAAGCTCAGAAAAAGTCTTCCCTGCTTATCTTTAATTATACTTGCTTGTCCTTCCAAAAAGGATGTTCAAGAACTTTGTTTAAAAATCATTGGTTATGTTTAATAGTATAATCCTGTTTATTTTTGTTCCCTTCTTAAATGAGCCCAGAGTAAAGAAATGAGAGGCAGACTTTTAGGAGGTAGGGAATAGTAATATCATTTCTGTTTGTGAAAATAGCTATTCAAATCTTTCATGGATAATAGTTACATTGTTAACAGAGTCTACTTATGAGGTATTTTGCTTTCAAAGTTAGATACGTGAAATGCATCTGCAGTTGAAAGTAATCTGGCTTTTACTGTCACGCAATTATTGCTCACTAACCTTTTTTGGGAAATAATATTATCTCCTACATTTTTTATAGGATTTTTTTTCCTTCCTATTAAAGTTCTTGCTGGTCTTGCTACCAGCCTCTGATATGATCTGCTAGCTATATATATTGTGCAAAATGTTAAAAGGAGGTTGGCCAGATGGATTGCTGTAAGGAATGGTGTTTCACTCTGTAGGCACCTATGAATATTTAATACAACTTAGTATATATAATCTTGGGTTTACTTCATGCCAGAAATTCCAGAGAGTAAATGTGAGATAATTATATTCTACTTCAAAAGTGAGCCGTTTGGTACCTTAAATGAGAGTCTATCTGATGAGAGTTTGCCTTTTTTACTAGAAGTAAAACAGCCCTTGTAGTTCCAAATCTACAAATTTTGGTTGGTTTTCTTACCTTAGTGATATAAGCAACTATGGCTCAGAAATGGTGTCACATGTCTTTAAAATTGTCTGCTGGGATGGACTTGCAGGATTGTATTTTTAAGCTCTTGGTAGGTCTTCATAAAAATCCACAGGAGAAAAATGCTATGGGAAAGGATATCTTTTCATACCAAAGACAATTACACTTTCCCATCCACCTCACTCCACTCGGTAGCTGGCATCCTGTGATTTCTTCCAGCCTTGTTGCAAAGAAGCTTATAGACATTTAGGACTAATATCATCTACTTCTCTTTGGGACTGTATTGGCTGTTCAGCATCTGCAGAAAAACTTAGCTCCCTGTCTCGAGGTTGAATTCTTAATGGCTCATTTATCTGACAGTTCTAGAGTTGGCTGTAATGCAACTATTGACAAACCCCCAAGGAAGAAACATACCATTCGTGTTCTTACTCCCACCATCATTTTCCCAGAGGCAATAGATTCAAATCAAATCTTCTTTGTTATTCCTTTACCTTTAATCTGAAATACTCTCAAGGTGAGGATGACTGTACAGGGATCAGAACCATGACACAGCAGTCATTTACTATACTCTAAATATTAACAATTTTCATAGCTGTCATACAGTATCTCAGTTTTAATTGGTTGTACTAATAAAAGGAGCATTTCTGTGCACTGAGACACAGACCATCCTCATATAATTTAGGCAGCCCGCTGTAAGCAGCCTTGTGGGTAAATATTTAGAGACTGCTATTTACTACAAAAGGCTTCCCCGAAATTAAAATAGTACATTTGAAATTAAAATAGTGAATATGTTACATTAATAAAGTCATAAGCCATGCTCAGCCAAGCTGCTCTGTGTCACTGGAGAAGTTTTAATCAATCACATTGTGTTCTTTTTTAAATGGTGTTCCATTTGAAATTGTTCAGAGACCTGTCCTAAAACAGAAGACCATAATTTATCTTTTTAAATTCTTGAACATGAGTGGTCACAGCAGTTGAAGATTTTGCATAACTAATAAATTAATAGAAAGATCTTGTCTGGATTTAACATTTACTCCTATTTAATTATTTGATTCCCTAACAAAGATGGAATGAGGTAATAGCATAATAGGTTGAGATCCCAGTATATCAGTTATCAAATCAGGTCAAAAAAGACATTAAATATAACAAGTACTGATTATGATGATGTGGCCTAAATCTAGAAAAATATTGCATTGGTTGGGAGTTATCTTATCTTTCAAGCTTTAATTATCTATCTAGACAGAAGCAACTGTGTAAGTTTTGATGAAAATAGCATATGTATTATTGGGATTTGGAAACCCTGAAAATAAACTATTTTTGGCAATTTTTAACAGATTAAGCAACATTACAGACTATTCTGAGCACCACTGGGATTTGAAACTAGATCAGTTACTAATTGTCATTCAGAAATGAGTCTACCACCTTCTCTGCTGTATGAAAATTACGATTGTGTTACTAAGAAAAACATTTTAATGAACAGACTTGTATTTGAAATTTGTATGAGACTGAGATGTAGATTTTCAGTATGACATATATATATTCCAAGTTTCTTCCTGGCTATTTTTTCAAGTCCAAGCTTTAGCTTGTTGTAAATGGTAAAAACCAAAAGAGCTACTAAAATAATATAAAATTTAGTATATATGGTATAACTACATTTTCTCTCAGTGTAACTTCAGCATAATTCAGACATCTGCTAAGAATAATTTTTATGTTTAATATTTTTTACAAGGACCAAAAAGGTTTTATACATGTGTAGGGTTGATATGTAATTCATAGATCTTTTTTTTGCATCTATGTGCACGAAAATTATGTATAGAGCTGCACCCATGTGTATGTCTGTGTGTGTGATTTGACTGACTTTTATAATGATGGACATCAATATTACTCATTAGAAAAAGAATGTGTTCTGATAGCACACATATTGCTTAAAGCTGTTGGCAAAACGCTTAATCAAAAAAAGAACATTTTTCTCCTGGTGATATTATTTATTTATTGTTCCCATTCCATCTTCTACAGATACTGAGATACTGAATCATTTGTTTCATTATCTTTTTTGTACTTTCCAAAACACAAAATCCTTATCTACAGAGACTTCAACAGTATTAAAATTCTTTCTGAAAAGACTTGGAACATATTGGTTTTTCTCTCATTCGTTAGACAACAGATATCACTGCTGACATCTGAACTTAAACTGCTCTTTCAGGCAAAACAGCAGGACAATTTAAATTTTGTTAATATTTTGAAGAAAGGAGATTAAAAGGCCAGATAATTTATAGTGTATTAAACAGAATATTAAAATGTGATTCTAGAGTATTCTGTATACAATAGAGTATACAATTCCTTTATCTAAGGGATGAACATTGAGACTATCACTGTCTTACAGGTTTTGAAATGGAATAACAAAGCAGTTGTGATCCTATCACACTGGATTGTGTGTTCCTATCACATTTTTCAGTTTCCTTCTATAGCTGTTTGATTCATTTCTCTGTGCCTGTCAAATACGAAATTAATAAAAGCACAGTGATCATCATTAATAAGAAACTAGTACTTACTATAGTTTCCAGTACTCAAAAAGTGAGCATCTCATCTTCTAAGCATAAGGAATTGCTGCAGTTATTGCACTGTGTGCCAAAAACTAACAGGTAATCTAACTGTTGGATTCACCATCACAAGTGACTCAGTTTAGGTATGCGTGTATAGCTAAGACATAAGAAAGTCTTTCAGAAACTGAAGAATAAAAAGTGTTACAAATTGCTAGACATCTGTCTGTAACTCCCCCACAGATACTTATCAGAGTTCCCCCACAAAGAACTCAGTAAACTAGGCCCTTAAATCACAGGAATGATTATAGCAGCTGCCAGCCTGGCTGGAGGATAACTAATGTCGCTCCCTTCAGAAAGACAAAGGATATTCATGCCTTTCAGAAGCAGTTCCAAGGCAGAGCTGGCTAATATTTTGGTTTGCTTTACAGTATGTTCAGTAGATTTTTAGGAAATAATATTGGGAACTAGGAGGTAGCAGTGGTGCTTCCCGCTCTTCATGGTTTGCCACAAAATAGAGATAAAATCTTACATACATTTTAAGTAAATTTTTCTATAAGAATATAATATTTACTCCCCACCCCATGCGTCTTCCTTTTGTATTATCTTTTCCAGTTATGTCAGCACTTGTTGGCAGAAGGAGAACTTGGACAGTGATATTTTACTGTTCTAGCTACGAACTCAGTAGTCTGATCTAGGTCACTGATGCACAGAGCTTTCCGTTTTCATTTTTGTCCTCTGCTCATGGGAAACACATAAAGAGATTAAAAGGATAATGGGTCTGATTCAAAGCCCTTTGTGGGTAATAGGAGACATGACAACAATTCTGTTTCACAGCAGCTTCTGAGGTTTGGGGATTTGTTTTCAAGCACTCCATAACAAGTGGCTATTTCTGCTAATTAAAATTCTTTTGAAATGTTCATTTTGACTATAAAATGGGACCTTCTTGAAACAGGAGGCCTGTTGCTTGGTAGTCAGAGAAATGGTGAGAGTTTCATGTTAAGCCCCTCTTCCTGCTAATGTGGGATCAGGTCTTTCATCCTCAAACTAAATAGATCAGAAAACCAATACTTCCTTCATCCAGACCATCAGGCAATTATATATAAGTGGAGAATAATTTTCATTGATTCAAGTAGTCTTTGAATCAAAATCACAGAAACAAATATGAGTTTCCCTCTTAATTTTTAGCATGTGAAAAAAATATTAATGCAGCAATTTCTCAATATTCACGGAGCAAAGTTTCTTTTCTTTACTCAGTCTTAAGTGCTGTAACACTGAACCCACATTGCATATTGTTTGTCATAGTACTGTTTTTACTATAGAGAACTCTCTAATTGATTTTTTTTTAGTAAATTTTAGTAATTGATAAAAGTCTTTCACAGAACTGACTTAGAAAAAAAGTAGTAATTTTAATTTTTCAGAGTTTTTTCTTTGCTGAACTTAGTGGGATTAATTTATGAACTCACAGTAATAATATTGAGTTGTAACCCTAAATTAATATACATCCAGTTTGTAATCACAAAGAATTAATTATCATCTAAGACACACCTAGATGCAACCACATCAGTGCCACACATGATGAACAGATATTGCTTTTAAAAGCCATTTTATAAATACAAAGGGATTGTTAGAAATACTTACAAAACTTATAATTTGATGTTTTTAAATAATAAGTCTTTTTTTTTTTTTCCCTTAGATTCTGCTAATACTTTGAGAAGTCTTTGTCCTGAGAATTGCTGGGAGCCTGCAAGCTCATTGTCATAGCTGGTAAATAGTATGCCCATAAGAGTCATCAGTGTAATATATTTTCTTTTTTACTTTTTTTAAACAACTTTTTAAATCATGAGTCCACATATTCTCAGCATTTCCAACCGGATTTCCAACTTGCCTCTGTGCGTCATTTTCATATTTTGGAAGACATTTGTCCATAGATATACAATATATAGATCACATAATTGATATTTTTGCTGTCAGCATTGAATAAAATATTTTATTCAGGTATCATTGGGTATTTATGCTTCATGTTGTGTAAATTCTTTTAAGAAGTAATGGTTTTATTTATTATTTACATCTGAATTAAAGACAGTGAGAACAACAATAACAGTTTAGCAATCAGTACTTCAGAGTTCTTTTGCAACTACTGTATTTTGCTGTATTCAGAACAGTAGAGCCATGATTGCTGATTTTCAAGGACCTGTACTGTGGATGTTGCATGCATGCATACAACTCCTCATGACCCTCTCTATCCACCATTAAAAAATTACCATAATTGTTCCCAATTCTGTGAAGAGCTCTGTATTGTACTATTGCCCTTTCCTTCTTGGAGTCTTAAACACAGCTGGATAGAATATGTAAATAAGTGTTCATGTTTTCACACTCTGAATGAGCAACAGTGGACAGAAGAGATTCACTGACTACAACATCAAAAGAAAACACCCTAAAGACAGCATCCGGGCTGTTACTACTTGAGCAGCAAGCAGCTTAGTGAAGCCTGCAAAATAGCTCAGGGTTAAAAGATCTTGGGGTGTCTTAAGACTTTAAGCCCCATTATCTAAGAGCTAGCAGTATTAAGGAGGCTTGGGGGAACTGAGTTTCATGAAAGATCTTGGATTATTGCTCGGGCTAGAATGTCAAGTTCAGGAGGGTTGATGTGAATAAATCTGAGTTTGCCCGACAGATGTAAGAAGTTTTCTACGATCCTTTTAAACTCCAAATGTCAGCCTTCAGAGTCTCTCTACAGGATCTTCATGTCTGTGTTGTAGTTTTAATAGGGTACTTAATCACAAGAGACTGTGGAGTATCTCCTAAGTGATTCTCCTCTGTGATCCAGGAGCATTAAACCATTTCATGACCAGAGGAAGCCACAAGCAAAACCCGTAATTTAAACAAGAGAATCATAAAGACCAAACAGAGCCTCTTGCCTGAAGAATAGGTTACATATGTGAACCCCTCTCTTTTTATCAGAAATAAGCTTTCTAATGACAATTGCCATATTTCAGCTTTGACTCCTTTTTTTCCCTCAGTATCCAGTCTGTCGAAATGTCTCCATGAAATGGCTTTAGGTGAAGAATCTTTTCTCACAGCAGAGAGGGAGTCAGCATGCTAATGTAAAGCCTCTAAAACTAATCAGCACAGGTGCTGAAAGCAAATTATTTGGCTATTGGCAACTGCACATCAACTCCTGTATGGGAGCTGCTGCACGAGGTTGTTCCAGCCTTCAGTTTGATACAACGGCACAGAGAAGCTTTGATACTGATCAACATCCATCAACACTACCTTGGTTTCAGATGTCAATCAGCCATAACACCTTGCATGAGCAGTACATAAACTGGTACATAGATTTTTTCTATGAACAGAATTAGTCCTTTTTATGGGGGGAGCAGTGTTGTTTGTTTGTTTGTTTTGATATAATGCTTCTGTTGCAAAAAAGCCAATTTACAAAAAAAACTATCAAATTTATAAATTTATCATTTATAATTTATCATTTTGGTGGAGAGCCACAGTGGCACCAACTCAGATTTACAGAATTGTGTTTTGAAGTAAGCATAAAAAAAGGGATATATCAGAACAGAGAATACTTAAATTTTTATCTTGTTAGGAAAAAATTTCACTATACTGAATTAAAGAAGAAAATATTATAAAATTTTCTACTGATGTCAAGGGAGGTCTTAGGGCAGATTTTCAGAATTTTTTATTTCTCTGGAAAATTTTGAGATATTTTATCAACACCGCAGCACTTCTTACCAAATAAAAACATACTTTCTCCCCATTTCTTGTCCTATTTAACTTTAAAATTCCAAAAATATTTAATTTCTAAAATGTATGCATTGTATATAATTAAAACTCTGCTAGCTTTTTATCAAACTTCATGCGAATTCTGTGGTTTTATTTTTTGTTTCTTTTACAAGCTATTAGTCAAAAGTGGGAAACAAATGTTAACCCCAGATGTTAACTCAATCTTTTCCTTTAAAGATTAGTAAAAGATTGAGTTAACACTTATTTAAAGCATTCACAATAGTGTTGGCATAAAAATCTAACTCACTGAGTACTGCCACTTTGAAAAAAAGACAGGAATTTATATTTATTTCATAGCCATGCAAACCTACCCAAGATAGGTTTTCCTAAGGATTTAATAACTTTGTGATAGATTTGTGACCCATTTATACTTAGTCTCCAAGCAAAATGTGCAATGAAAAATAAGATGCTTTGAGATGCATGCCTACTCTTCTCTTTTTTTTAAAAGCTGAGACCCATGTTGAAGGCTAATTAACCTATAAAAACTACAGTGTTCAGCTATTACATACTGACAAATGGTTTGTTTTCATCATGAGCAAGCTGCAATTAATATTTGAGTACATATTAAATTATGCCTATTTTCATCACATCTGTGGATAATGCCAGATCATTTTTGATAGGTATTACTAAGGGAGAAACAGATTCAGAACATACTTAAATTTACTCTTTTGAAATAAATAAATAATTTCATTTGGTTTATTTGAGTAGAACTCAGTTTTTTTCTCCGTCAACCTTTCATTATGATAACATAGTCTAATAAAATAATTAAATATGTACAGAAGAGAATAAATTATTTTTTCACACACATTTGTAGCACAAGAAAGAAAAGTGCCTTTATGAGCTAATGAATAGCTACTGGCACAAAACAGAAAAATTTGCAAAAATCAGCAATTGAGATTCAGATAGAAGTTGATCATCATGTCATCAAGGACAGAAAATAGGTTGTATGTTATTTCTAGAAAAATGGATTAATAAATGCAGTATCAAGATTTTAAGGCTATAATTCGGCAATATTTTTTGCCTTTTATTTTTTTGTTTTTTTGCAATTCTGCATTTATTTTTCCTCCTTTTACAAGGAATTGTAAAATTATTGGTTAAATTTATATATACTACATCAATTTTGTTTCTTTCCTGTCTGCAAGTGTGACTAAGGCTTTCCTGCAATTGCCTGGGTCAGGAGAGTTTCCTCCAGGAAAGGGGAGGATAATGCAGGCAGCAAGACCCGAGCACTGATATGAGACTCAGAGGATGCAGATGTCATTCTTAGTTTTAGCAGATCTCACCTACAACTTGAAAAAACCCACCACATTTATTCCATCCCTTATTTTATTTCTGTGAAAAAAAAAAATTATTAAAAATATATAGCACTTACAGAGAGGTAACAGTTGTAAGACAGATTATTAGTGTAAAATACAAGTAGATGTGGATAATCTGGATTCATTCCTAGGTTTCATTGCTGCTGAATGCCTTGCTGGAGGAACACTTCAAAGGTACCATGACAAAATGTTCTCCCCTGTATAAAAATTAGAAATGAATTGTGCATTGCTTATACTAATTTAAAAAATCCTGTTCATGACTTCTGAATGAGAGGCTGTGAGCAGTTTTTTCTGAGAGCAAAACAGTGCTGGAATTGCATAAGGGCTTGCTTTGCCTTGGAATCAACAGCTCTTGGGAAATGCTGTATCAGAGCTGAAACTTCAGCTCGGTATCTTCATGTTTTTGTAATGAGAGATAATCCGGCACACACATCTACAGATCAGAAAACCTTCATGATAGGGATGTCTGGGAGTAGATTTACTTTGGATGTAAAGAACTGTATTTTCTATTTGAATCATCCACAAGGGCCCTGAGGGCACTAGACCCTGATCTGTGAGTCTTTTTTCCCAGCCTGACCTTGGACCTGACTTTGTCCCTATACCAGCCCAGTCCCCAGAGACTGTTGAGCCTCGCAGCACCCTGACATCCTGCAGGAAGGTGTCTTGCAGTATATGTCCTACAAATCCCTCAGCTATAGTTCTGGAGCAGCACATCGAGGCAGAGGAGCCCCCAAGTGTGCTTCTTCCAAGGAATGGATATAGGAGCCATATAGCCAACTACCCACTCTGCTAGTTACATAATTTGTGTCAGACTGAAGCAGAGAAGTTGACATTAGTTTACTGTGATTAAAAGTAGACTACTTAAAAAGAAAAACAACAACCAAACCACAAGTGTGCTTTTAATTGCATTTCTACTATTGTCCTTTATCTCGATGTTGGTCCCTGGAAACCATGGAAAAACACTTAGGCGGCAAACAGTATCCTTTCTGACAGACAACTTACCAAGACGGCCTAAAGCTAGGGACAGGCTGAGCAGAAAGGGCTGTGCAGCATGAGGTGAGGGCTGAGCAAAGCCCAGTGTCACAGAGCTCTACAAAACTGGACTGTTGGGAGCTGTGTGAGTAAGAACCATGTCCGTGTTCAGCAGATGGCATCAAGAGTGGTGGGAGAAGCACACAGTGATTCTGGGAACTATTTCACAGCTGTTGAGCTGTTAATCCATGGCTGGGAGAGGCAGGAAAACCCCCAAAACTTCATGACTGATGGAAAAGCAATTCCTATTTATTCAGCAGCAAAGGATTTGAACTATTTGACTCATTCATGCAGTGAAGTCACACGGTTCTGGCTTCAAGTCAGTTTCTGCAAGAAACAGAAAATGGTGCAGCGACCAGAGCCCAGATGGTTTCCCTAGGGCTAGGTGCAGGTCATGCATGCAACCCTCATGCATTGTGACAGAAAACCACTTAGTTTTTACAGGACAGTCCAAGTAGGCCAGGTTCTTACTTTTTCATATCTGAAAAAGTAAGAACCAGAGTATCAGCACAGTGTTCAGCATACATACACTAGCATGTTCCCCACACCAAAAGACACCTACATCCCCTTCTCTGCAGTGCAGCTACCATTTCTTGCATTTACAGCAAACACTGAATTCATTCACAGAGCACCACACTGCTGTTGTGCAACTGAGGAGAAAAATCTGAGCTGAAGCAGCTGTCCTTTCTATTGAAGGTTTGGAGGGATGCTGTGGTAGCTCCAGGGTGGGAAGGCTTGCCTCATTCATCCGTAGGCAAAACCACCCCTCCACTTCTTTGGCAGCCATGGAAGCAGCTTCTTTTTATCCCTTCTCCCTGGGAGCTACAAATGTGAAAAAACCCAGAGCCATCTGAAGGCATTTACTGATTAAATAATCCTTGCTCTCTTCATCCTCCCACAGGCACATTCCTGGGCCAGGTTGGAGATCCTGGGCAGACCATGTCCTAATACCCATCTGCAAGGGATTATCTGTAAAGGGAGAAATTGTGTACCTAAGCCACACTTCAAAAAGTGGCTTCAACTCTGGAGCTGCGACTTCCATCCAGAAAAATTGCCTCAAGTATATACAAAGGATCTTTAATGCCAGGAACATACCAATCATTTTCATAAACTATAGCTACACCCACATATATTTCAAAATGCTTTAAACAATTATCTGAAGACCACATCCCAGATTTGAATAACGCTGTCTCATCTTTTAACTTTCACTTCAAAAATTGTGAAGATAATAGAAATAAATTCTTTTCATACTTAGTAATATTTTATGTTTTAGTTTTCTTATGGAGATGTGCAAATACTACAGAATATACATTAGTTATTTTAAAATTATATTTTTATGAGTTATTTTTCTTCCTAATGGGGAAAAAAAAAACCACCACATTTTCAAATTTTGCAATGTGTACAATTGATTTTTAAATGCACATAGGGGAATTTTATCTCCTTTTGGTGAAGAAATAGGATAATTGTTAGAATACAAAGATAATTTTTTTTGGTTTAGACTAAAACAGAAAGAGATGATTGATAATTTTCTTAGATCCTACTGTTTATAGCCTGTGATTTGTTACTTCCCTCTTTTGTGATAGTTGATTTTAAGAATTGAATTACTAAGGCAGCTAATGCTGATAATTTTCTTGAGAGTAGTTACAATCCTTTGTTAGAATTTGATCCAAATTCTCTTCTAAGTTAAAAATACCCATTAATGAGATGCAAGACATTTATAGACTACCATAAATAATAACAGTACTGAACATGATATACAAGCTGCATGTAAAATTTAGGATTAAGGAATGATATTAAGACTATGAATTTCCCAGTTTCGCTTGAAATTCTCTGCTGTTAGGTTTCAATGTATATGGGTTTAAATTCTCCAAGCCTTGAGAGGATTTGAAAAGCCCACAATTTAAAAGTAAAAATTCGTGTAGAATTTATGGAATTGCTAATATCCTGTTTACATGTGAAAAGAGGGATTTTAATGTATAACTATATTTGGTTAGAATTTGAGCAAACCCTCATGTCTCTCTTTGGGCCCATGTGAGTGAGAGTTTTAAGCAGATTGACAAGAGTTCTTGAGAAAAAAATCACGGCAGCAAGAAATATTACGGAATATAGCTGAAGAATTTTTTGGCCACCTACAGGCTGTAAAAGGCTATTTTTGGTCTCCATCATTTCCCCAGTCATATTTTCAGATTACAAGCCATGGTGACAAATGACACATTATTTTACATAAGGATGCCAGATACTGGTGTATGCAGTATTTTTGTGAAGATTAGTTTAGATTAATTGTTGGGAAAAAAAGAGGGAATATGTTCACAGACTTTTTTGGACATAGTTTTGTGGATTATTATCAGTCTGTGGATGGAA
Organism: Phainopepla nitens; assembly: GCA_013400175.1. NCBI lineage: Eukaryota > Metazoa > Chordata > Aves > Passeriformes > Bombycillidae > Phainopepla > Phainopepla nitens. The sequence goes on from VXBQ01017281.1 coordinate 783,142, forward strand.
ATTAAAAACAAAACTATATCATCAGAAATTGGGAATGTGCTCCTCATTTGCACCTTGACATAGGAAGTACCAAGGTGCTTACAGATGATCTTGTGATCTACTTTCTATAAAGTGTGACAGCTGTCCTTGATGGTGTTACATTTGCTACTCTGTCTGCTATCTTTCCCAAAAGTGGATATTCAAAATAGATTAATTCTATTCTCACAGCATCAATTAATAACCCATCAGCCAAGATGCGTTCCCAGAGGCGGTAGGACCTGCTAGAGGAATGGAAAATCTAATGTTGCAGTGATGTCGGACAAAAAACCACTCTATTTCCCAAAGCATCTTAACATCTTTTTTATACATTCATGCTACTTGTCCACTATAACCGGTAGTTTCATTTCCCATGCACTTTTTCAAAGCCCGAGTTCCCTGCTCTTTATTTCCCAGCACTTTCAGAGTGAGGCTTATGTGTGACAGAAATCAGCTTATTATGTAAAGTTTCTTATTTAACCTTCTCCATACTACACAAAAACAATTCTGGCTCACCCACTCTGACTATAAATGTTGCTTCACGTTGTTAAATACATCTTAAGTTTACCTGACATCTAATTTCTGTATATGTAAAAACTTTATGTTGTGTTTGTGCTGCCTGAAGCAAAAATACATCACAAATGTAACCTTCTAATTGTGTGTAAAACTGGAACGCACACTTATTTCATACAATGCGTTTGATAATTATAAAAAAATACTGTACACTTTTTTCACCTGGTTTTGAAGACTTCATCTTCAGCATATTCTTAGCGGTAATAACAGTTGCTAAATACATGTATTTTAATAAATCTAGGAATAGTTTGAAAGATACTGCACTAAAATATAACAGCTTCCTCTTGTGAAATGAAACTTTCTTTCTTGCTTGAGCTACGCACTCTTCATCATGACACAAAGAATGAAGCGAGAGGTCTCCATGAAAGATGGCAGATCTTCCTACAGATGAGGGAACAGGATATATACCGATTAATCTATAGGTAACTTTGATAGTGAAAACTGAGGAGGTTGTACTTGTTAAAATCTGAGTGTGAATGAGTGGGACTGACTCTAGACAAAGTAATTAAAAGATCATAAAATATGATTTGTTTCCACTTTGTTTAAAAACTTCTCTCTTGGGTATTGACTTTTTCTGAGCAAAGAGGGTCACAGTTCCACTTCACATCTGTCTTTGATTAGTTTTTGGTTTATTACATTTCACTTATTTCAATTCTCAGACATGTATTTCAATCATCCCAACCCTCATATATGTATAGTTTTAATAATTTATTTTTTCAGTCTGGTCAGAACTGTCAGTTCAAACTATTCAATCTTTCAATAGAGCCACCACAGGACAAATAGCTTTGTTAGTTTGTAGCTATCAAGAACTCTGTTGACATCAATTCAATACTAAGAAACAAGGAACGATCAAGATCTGTATCTCAAGATGACAACTGAGAAGTACAAATGTGTTCAATTAGGCATGAAACTTATCACTGCATTTTCTAATGCGTTTATCAACCCAACAGTTAGCTTTACTCTTCAGAGCAACTCTCTTAGCTTCGCATTTAGGTTGCATTAAGCTGTCTTTTAAAATCCTTCCCCCTCCCCCCCAATAGCTCTCTGCACATTATTGAAGGTAATATTTATAAAAGGAACAGAAACTTTTTTGTTTGTGCCAGACTGGTTGAAGAAAAACCCTTAAATGTAAGATGCCCGTGAAAACCACTTTTCATTATAAGAAGCCTAAAGAAGTTGAAGGGAAAAGGGCTGACGGAGGAGCTACAGAAAAGAAAAGCTCAATCTCCTTTCAGCTGACTTTTAATCGTGAGAACGTTTCCTGACATCCTCACCCTAACTGCAGAGAAACATTCCCAAGAGCTGGAAGGGGCCTCAGAGGATGCGGGTGAGACCACTGCTGCTCCCCTCACTCCCAATTTAGCACAAGCCCCACGACGGCCGGGCTGTTCCTCGCACCGCGGAGGCGCAGAGGCTCCGCGGGATTCCCTGTCCGCAGCTCTCCGCAGGGCCGGCGGGCGGCGGACCCGGCCGCCAGCAGCGCCCGGGGAGCCCGCGGCCAGCGCGGGGAGCGCGGAGCCGGGGGGCGGCTCCCGCGGCTTTTTCCTGCCGCGGTAATTCTCCTCCTGCCTTCGCCGTGGCGGGGTGGCTTCTGGC